>JBBPLW010000078.1:0-56276 GCA_038089995.1 Tylopilus balloui | reverse complement strand
TTGCGTAAATCACAAGTCCTGAGAGATTGAATGCACATGTGGTCTAATGAGAATGCGGAACGCGATGCTGCTGATTTCGAGCTTTGCGTCAAGTGATTGCCGGCGGCCCGAGTCTAGTCTGATCCGGGTTCGTCCTACGACTACTACCGGAGTTCAAAGCATCCTACGAGGTACCCTCTACCATCTACCCAATTATTCCACCCATGGCCAACCGTCTCGCACAAGTCTCTGGGCACATTAGCAACGCCTATGGTCGTGGCCTTTTAGCCGGGGAAGTCGCCATCATCACAGGTACGTTCTCCCACCCGGACCACCAAGCAATCGCGCAGCACTCAGTGCGCTCGGGATTCTAGGAGCTGGACAGGTGCGTGTGTAGACAGGTCGGATGAGCCAAGCTTGACCATCGAACGTCCCTTAGGGCATCGGCAGGAGCGCAGCGCTGCTGTTCGCTAAAGAGGGGGCCAAGGTTGTCGTTAGCGAGTAAGTTCTGGTTGCGTCTCAATGCACGCACCGCTGACTCGTTTTTATTAAAAAAACGCCCAGCATCGATGCGAACAAGGCTGCTGCCGTCGTGGAAGAGATCAAGGCCGCGGGCGGAGAAGCGATTGCGGTCGCGGGCGACGTTGGTGCGGATGATTTCCCGCAAAGGACCGTGGAGGCTACTGTCAAGTGAGTCCATCTTGTCGGGACACGTCCGTGCGAGGGCGTGCTTCATGGTCGTTCTTCTACCAGAGCTTTCGGCCAAATAAATCACATCGTCAACAACGGTACGAGACTGTGTTTAAGATGGGCGCGGACGGATGCTCAACGCGAACGCTTTGTGTAGCTGGCTTCACGTACGACAAGATGCTGCACACCATGCCAGACGACGCTTACGACGTGATCATGAAGATTCACGTCCGTGCACCTTTCCGCCTCGTAAGAGCGGCTGCCCCGTACTTCCGCGTCAAGGTGAGTCTCACTATCGTCCGACACGCATTGCAAGAGGACTCGACACTTTCTGCGGCTTCAGCAGAGCGGGACGCCCGTCAACCGTTCCATCATCAACGTTTCATCGACAACCGGCCTCCATGGAAATGTCGGACAGGCCAACTATGCCGCCGCCAAGTCCGCAGTGATCGGGCTCACCAAGACGATTGCGAAAGAGTGGGGTCAGTTTGGTATTCGCGCCAACACCGTTGCGTACGGGCTCGTACACACGAGGTGACTTTTTCCCCTCCCATACGATGCCTGAGGACGTATGTGCTGAATGGACGTTTAGGTTGACCGCAGCCAAGGAAGAGGGGGCGACGATCGAGATTGAAGGAAAGAAGGTTGCGCTCGGTATCCCGTTCGCACAAGCGCGTGCGGCAGAGAGTGTAAATGCATACGCTGACATTCCACTGCGCAGAGGTGCTTCAGCTGACGAAGCTGCAGCAGCAATGCTTTTGTGAGTGCTGATTTGGAGGCGTTCGAACGCAACGAGGCGCTGAGTTTGGTGATTTTTAGCCTTGCGTCGCCGTTGGCATCTTATGTGAGCGGCCACACCCTCGAAGTGACAGGTGGACGTGGCATTTGAGGAAATATTGTTTACTGCATGAATGGGTCGTGTTGTCTCGCTTAACCCGTTCAGGGTTAGTTACCTCCATTTAAAATGCTTCATGCATGCTCTCACAGAGTTACACTTGCGATGGCCAATGGATTCATGATTCGCAACCGTGCAATCTCATGTTGTGCAATTTCAGAGACTTGGGTGTGGTATCCTACTATTTGGAGGATCTCGTCTTCAAGAAAGAACATGGTATCACTTTGGTCACTCAGCAGTATGGGATCCTAGCCTCTCACGAGCAGTATTTTCCGTTCATGAAGCGAGCATTCATCCCCATCTCTGCGATGTCCCGGACTTCGATGCGACTAAGGCCTAATCCATGCGGAGGCTTGGCCAGAAGGAGTGCATACTCTGCAAGTAGAGTCGTCCTGAACGGGAGAATATCGTCCGTCTGCAAATTTCCTCAGCCTTCAGTGAAAGATCGCATGATTGTACGCGTACACATATCACGATCGGGTGGTTATGCGTGAGGTAATGCTTTATATGGTGTCCTTCTAATCTGGCCACTGTCTTGGTCCTGGGTGGGAGGCACTAGATCTGGCTCTCGCATCCATGGAAAGAGCACCTCTGACTCACAGCAGGTTTGAGCTAAGACATATCTCGACGCATGGTTTGTACTGGCTGCCCGCCAAATTCCTGAGAGCCTGTATCTCTCTGATAACCTCGCTTGCCGCGCGTTCCTCAGTTTCGTCCGGGGAATCGATGTGAAAGCCCGCTTCCTGGTACCTCCGGGAAAGCAACAGTACGTGCTTCCTCCACAACGCGTAGAAAATCCTATGATGATGTGGTATCGGGTCAGGCACTTGGCTATTTGAAGGCGGTATCTGAGGCGCTTCAACGTGAAGCGGTGGTATATCAGCCAAGAATATCTCTCTCTGGGGCTCTTCGAGGTAGGTCGCATGACCCAGTCTATCGGGGTGCCAAGAAAGGAGGACAAATGACTCGATTGCGTGTCCGTTGGGTTTTGTCTCTGCGATGTGGACGGTCAAGCCTAGTCCCGCCTCTCGCGCGCGTTCAAACTGTTTTTCGAATTTATCCACAGTGCCCTCGAGGGGGTTGCCGCAGAGATCGAGCCCGACGACGGGCTCCCCCTGGTCGTGCAGTCGGATAGCCAGATCGACGCATTCGACGATGTCCGATTCCGACATACGGCGGTCTACGGATACGATGAGCGCGGCGCGACCAGGGAAAGCGCGGATTTCCTGGAGTACGGTGCGGAGGTACTGCTCTCTGCTCATGTGGGGCGTCTTTCGGGGGGTCGAGCGGAGTTCGAGGTAGGCACAGTCCGCTGCAGACTGGAAAGCAAACCCGGAGGGAGGGGGCTGTTCGGTCAGGAACGCATGCAGGACGTCGCGTGTGGCCTCGGCCAGTGCGGCGGGCGTTGCGATGAGGGCGTATATGGCGGGGAAGAGCAGGAAGAAATCTGATATTTCGGTTAGGACGACATCGGCCTGGAGTCGCGCGATGGTGGCTGCGACGCCCGCCTCGATGTCGGGTGATGGACTAAATTTGGCGGCGAGGCGCTGGAGAGTGCGGAGGGGGATGGAGCCGTGCAGGTGGGCGTGTAGCTCTGCCTTTGGGAGGCTCTGCAAGAAGGTGATTTCGTCCGGGTCGAGGGACTGCAGCGCTACACGAGCTGGGCCAGAGAGGAGTGGTCCTGACATGATGCGACGGTTGATGGCGATGTCTGTTCGGCGATCTACGCTAACGCATGACCCAGGTGAATAAAACTACCTCGATGGGAAAAAGAGAAAGCAAGTCGGCGAGTTTCATTGTCAACGTTTCAAGATCGTGATACACTCTCACGTGATTCGTGAATCACATTGACTCGGATCTGCTCGCCGACATGCACACGACCGATCCCTCTCCTTGAACAACCCACCACCGTCGACGATCCGTAGACGCATGCTACGCCATCTACCCAGCGTTCTATAATCAGGCCCCTCGACCTCAAATCATCGCCGCTCGACTATCCCATCGTCATGAGTGCCGCATTTCGCATCTCACCCGCACTATGGGACAAAATACACCATTTTGCGTCCTTTCCTCAAACGGGAGGTCAGTTGCCCTCTCCCTTCCATCTGCCACCCTTGTTTGCAATACTCTCCTGTCTCTTCTTACGGCTGGGAGCACCGTACATATTTGTCGTGAAATGCGTCCGATGGTTGCAGAGCACGTTTTGTGCAACCGGGCTCCGAAATCCCCTTGACTGTGCTCCGCAGACTTTGGACCATCGAGCACGACAACATCTTGGCATAGTGACATTTGCCAAGGCCCACAGTGCTCCCTCGATGTCTTCTGGACCCCTTAACCATGATACTACTTCCTGTTCACTTCTTGCGTCTGTCTGCTCGTGCTGACGGAAGTTATGCATCAGTCTCTCTCCAACAAATGGTCCTCTTCGGGCAACATCCTAGTCAAGGCACGCTTCTACGGGCTAGCCAATTTTTAGCCGGTGAGTTATTTTTACAAGTCAATCATCCATGTCACGTGACCATATGTATATGCAGATGAGCTGCCAGTCCGTCTCGCTCACCGTGTCAAAGAGCTAGATGAACTCCCGCACAACTTGAGCGAGATGTCGTCCATACGGAAAGTAAAAAACTGGTATGCGCAGAGCTTCGAGGTGGGTCATAAAAATATGTTCGCCATACAACCTCCATGCACATAAAATTCTCCGGTTCTCATCTAGTCATTTCCTTGTACGAGCTCGTTGCTAAACAGCCAATTCGCCATGTAGGAATTGATCAACTTCCCCCCCCTCTCTCTGTCCCCTGCCGCACGGCAATTATTATCGTTTTCTCGTTTAGACAAGGAGAGTAAGAATACTCTCCTCCCTGCGAGCACCCCCAATCCTTCCCTGATCACCTCTTATCTCGACGGGCACGGCGCCGCGTATGGTGAAGATGTCTACGTGTACAGGGCAGGAGGAGACAATAGGGTAGGTGGACTCCGAAATGGGAACATGAAGCTGCGTGTTCCTGTCGAACGAAGGTTGGTCTGTCTTGTCTGCATGACATCGTCTATCCATCATACTCACCACACTTGCAGCTATTATGCACAAACCCCGTCTCATGTTTACCCACCCGAGGTCCATGATTATAATGCCAGATTCACCAAGACTCTAGAAGCCATCAAACGCAGACATGACCCTACTGTCACCACTGTCGCGCAGGGGGTTTTGGAGTGGCAAGGGGCAAAGGGAATAAAGCCTGGCATGGGACTAGGTCCGACGGGGTATGGGAGTGGTGGGGATGAAGTGCAGGCATGGCTGGATAGGTTCTACATGTCGCGAATTGGGATACGGTTCTTGATTGGACAGCGTAAGTGGCTCCTTTTCGTATTTTTGGGATGCCATTGATTCGCGTCAAGACGTGGCATTGAATACCCAACAGCCACACAAGGACTATGTAGGCATTATCTGTACACAGGCCGTGCGTTTTTTTTGCTGTTCCTGTTCCTGTCGTCTCACCCTCCCATGCATCCAAGAATGTGCGCGACATCCTCCAAGAAGCGATTGAGAACGCTCGATTCGTCTGCGAAGAACACTACGCCATGTTCCGCGGACCGCCTGTTCAACTCATCTGTCCCGCCGATCTGACGTTCCCATACATCCCTGGACATTTGTCTCATATCGTTTTCGAGTTACTGAAGAATTCATTGAGAGCTGTGGTAGAGAGATTCGGCGCTGACTACGAGGATCGTGTTGCCAAGGAATCTCCCAGTGAACAAAACGGCGACCGTGGGTATCCTCCTATTAAAGTCATCGTGGTCGAAGGACGTGAAGATATCACGATCAAGATCTCAGACGAGGGCGGCGGCATTCCGAGGAGTGCTATCCCGCTTATTTGGACATATATGTACACGACTATGGCGGGGCAAAGCATCGACCAAGATTTTCACGCGAGCGACTTCCAAGCACCGATGGCTGGTTTCGGGTACGGTCTCCCACTATCTCGACTGGTTCGTTGCCTCTTCATCTCCGTTCTCTGGATCTTACCCGTGCTAACTATGTCACATCTTTCTGGGTGTATAGTACGCGAGATACTTTGGGGGCGATCTGCGCCTCATCTCCATGGATGGGTTTGGAACGGATGTATACATCCATTTGAACAAACTCTCAAGCAGTCGAGAGCCGTTGCCCTGAAAGTGGAATTCGGTCCGAGTGTCGGCGTATAACGTGCTTGCTCTTCAGGGATGAATCTAACAACATCTCGCGTACACTTGGGCGTAACGACTCTCGAACGATGCTCCCGTCTCCTCAGTGTATGTTATCCCGTTCTGCCATCATATTTCCGGGTCTCGACATTCTCGATTGTAGACTACTCTATTCAGTCATTATTCTTAAAATATTTCACGAGTTTATCGACGTCAAAATGACACTAATACACAGATGACTTTTCTGGCAAGTCACATCGGTTTGTACGTAGATGGACCGCTCAGAGGGAAAAATCATAATTCAGCCTAAAGTGGACCACTCATGCGCAGAACGTCACCAGAAGATCCCAGAAGGCGTCGTTTGGTACACGCGCGCCCGCCAAATCATTTTCTCGTTCAACTGTTCTTCACTATCTCATCGCTCATGCCGGCTCCAACTTCGCCGCTGTCCGGAGGAACTTGCCGCAGCTTAGTGCACCTTTTGGCCGACCGGGACCGCACCATTCCGATAAATAAATCGAACCACTGGCAGAAACCTGTTACTGTCACCAATCTATCACCGACGATTATGGTCGACTTTATCCGTCAGATCCGACCATCTAGGAGGGGACCGGGTGACATGTTTTTCTTCGCATAAGAAAATGCGGGCGTTGCCCTCGGGCCCTTAGTTGTCATTATTGGCTATATGGGACATACGACGCCCTGATCGAGCGGTACACAACGCGGGTAGGCCCGCATCCATGCAACGGCGCTCGCTTTGTTTCCCGCCCGGACAACTCAAGGTAAGCGCTACGGCGCCGCCTCCCTCCAAGTATAGCTTGACTCATCTGCGTTCTCTTCTGCATTATGTTTGGTCCCCGATGTGACCTTACCCCTCTTGGAGACCTCGCGTTTGAGGGGACTACCAACGCGCCAGCGAGATAAAGGTTACTGACCGCCTCGGCCATGTGAAAGTGAAACTTGTCACGCCATCCGAGTCTGCCAATCTGTCGCTTGTTCCCCTTTCAGGATGGTCTGACCAAGTCCTAGAGATAGGGTCTAATAGTGACTTGGACGTCAAATCTGGATGCCAGCGAATAGAGAGTCCAGGTTCTGTACGCGGGTAAAAAGTGCAATACGGCCGACAGCGATTGCGTGTCACCAGCCATGGCTCATCAAAAATCCGCAGTGTGCGGAATACGCCATACGTGTCGAGTAATTTACAAAAAGCCCCCACTTTTTCCCGTCCCAAAGCGATCTCCAAGGCCCCTGGCATCGTGTAGCATCTTCTGCCGTTGTTTGTCATCCATAAGACGCCCGCCAACGGACATGTCCCGTGAATGATCCCAGATGGCAGGCGGAGGCTCGTCCGCATCTTTTTTCTTTTGGGCCTCGCGTTCCATGTGTACATTAACCAGTGCAGGCCCTCGTGCTTTACGCTGTTTACAAGGAAAAGGGGTCAAACAAAAAAAAAAAAGGAACGGCGGGCATGCACCGATCAAAACCCGGAAAGCGACTGACCGTGTGTTCCTCCACGCCCCTGCGTATCTCGGCGTCTCTTCGCCGCCGTTTCCTTTCATCCTCCCCATCTTCTACTGGCTCCGCGTTCACTGCTCTGCGTTTTCGACCCGAGACCTCGTCAGCGAGCCGCTGTTGCCGCTCAGCGGGCGTCTCCGTCCAGAGCGACGTGTCCGAGTCTCGTGCGGGTGCCTTGCCGCGCCCAAACTGCCGCGGCTTCAACTTGGTCGGGTCGAGCGCTGCCAACAGGGGGGAAACGGAGTCCGTCATGAAAACGCACCCGACGACGACGACGACGACAAAAAAAAGAAAAGAAAAAGAAGGGGCAAACGCACACCCGAGGAGGTCCCCTGCCTTGGGCGGAACGAGCATCCATTCTTCGCGGACGAGCTTCTTGGGCCGTTGGGCCTCCTGGACGTTCTTGCGTCGGCGCGCCTCTCGCTCCAGGAACTCCTCGACGCCGGATCGCTCCCCGCGCGGCGTCGGCGTCGTCGTGTCTGCGGGCAGCGGTTGCGGACCGACGTCACCGGCCCCGTCCGAGTCCGAGCCCGAGCTCGAGCCCGAGTCCGCGTCGCGCTCGGGGTCGTGCGTGGGTCGTGTGCTCGGGAGCGCGGGACCAAGGACTCTTCTTGGCGGTGCTGGTGGAGACGGCGAACGGCGCGCCGAGGGCCCCGGAGCGTGCTTTGATGGCAGCGCGGCGGCCGTGCGCGCAACTGCGAGTTCGGGGGGAAGCGCGGGCGTATAGTCGTCTTCGTCTGATTCTGCAGCGTCGTTTGCTGTAGTAGCAGAGACTGTAGGGAGGAGATGATCTGGAATACGTGGTCCCATGTTGTTGCGTGAGTGATGAAGTGCTCCCAAAGCAGGCCAGCAACCAGGTGGCGGTGCTAACTTACCTATGTTGGGTCGTACTCAACATCAGACTGCATGTCTACCGTGTTTCCTCGACCATTGTGGATACGAAATCGTCTTCCATCAACGATCTATCTAATGCAACCCAATAACTCAACTCAACGTCCATGAAAATGGGAATGCCATATTAGTAGTAGGATTGGTCCTTGTACGCCAACTATCGTCTCCAACCAAGCTAGAAAGATCGTCCACGCCCTGTTATTCCCTCGCGCTCAATATCTCTCGGGCGTGGGTGGGTAGCCTCGCTGCGCGCCACCATACCCGTATACTTGCTGCCCATAGGCAACTTGAGGCGCTCCATAGTTGCCTTGCGGATAGCCGCCCTTTGCACCGTAATACTGGTTTCCACTGACCCCACCAACCAGGCTCGCTGCCGTGCCGCCATGGTAATTGCTCGTCGAGTCCTCGTCATAATCTGCCGAAGCCGTCAAAAGTGGGTCTTTGACTTCCCAGACCGCAGCCTTGGATCCGACCGAGAACTCCAGGTCTTCGCGCTATAGGTCAAAGTTTGTCAGTGCGGTAACACGAGGCAAGGGTGGAAACGGCATACGGTAATACTGTCCCAATATTTGTAAACCATCATTACGCTCAGAAGCACGGAGAGGGTGAAGAAGAAGAGACCATCGAGATAGTGCTTGATAGCGTTACATATCGTCACGCTAAAACCAAATAGAAGGACCTGTGCGATGGTGTAAAAGGCGATGCCAAAGATGATGTCACCAAGTGGCCATCGGTCATCCAAGGTCCGAAAGACGAGAACGAGCTGAGATAGTGTGTAGATTGCAACACACAGGATGGGCCAAATCAGGTATACCACGAACAGCGCCGTGGTTTTCGCTGGAGAGAAGGAAGCGAACGACTTGAACGTGGCAATGGCGACGAAAAATGAAACACCAAAGACAGCAAGGCATGATAAACGGAGAAGCTGGAACCGGGCGTGAGAATGGAAATAGTCACATTCCTGTGGGGACTTACCCATAATGAAACAGGTGTACCATCCTCCGCAAATTGAAAGCCAACGAACCCGTTGACCAGAAGGCAACAATAGGTCGCGGCGACTAGCCCTGTATAGACTGCGGCGAACCACTGACAGTATTGGTTAAATTTGCTCCCTAATGGCGTAACTAATGTTGGACTTACAGAATAGCTGACGTTGGATGTGGGTATCACGCCCGAGTCCAGGAATATCGCGAGAAGCTCTATGAGCATGTACATCCAAAAGAACATGACGATCTCCTTTCGACCCACTGCTGTGTACTTTGAGCGAATGTGGTAGATCATGATTGCAGTCATGCATATGGCAACGATGTGGACAAAACATGTTGCTGACGGCAGCAACAGCTTCAGGTGGTCATGCAATGGTTGAGAAACACGTTTAACTCACAAGGCTGAAAAATCAACGTTGATCCAATCTGCACGTTGCGGGAGTAGCAGGTCGGCTCTATGCCCTGGCCAGATGTGCCCAGGAGCGGGCATATGACAAGGGCAGCGGTGCCACAAACGCCCTCGAAGGATCCAAACGAAATTCCCATGTCTCAAACGAGCAAAACGAGCTCAGGATGGCGGTGATATCGAATCGTGAAGTTCAGGCGGGTATATTAGTTGCTTTGAATGATGTGACCGTGGGCTGTGAACGCAGTTGTCGTTGTGCAGAGGTGAAGCAAAGCGAGCGAGAAGAAACGAAAGTCAACAAGAAAATTACGAATTGACGGTAGGATGGTAACCTGGGTCGCCGCCGAAGCTCCTTGCAAACAAGACTGGCCTTGTCGTCGTCGTGGGGGATGTGGACGGCTAGCCCGAGCGTGGGATCTGGTTGAGCGTAGCAGACGATGACTGGACTTGGTCCTTGACGACTCCCACGCCACGAACCAACGTGCGTTGGGTGCTGCACACCGCTGTAGTCGCTACTCTGTCCGTCGTCGAGACGAGTTTCAAACAGGTCTGATTGCAGCAGTCACTGGTTTGAGATACCACTCGGGCGCGGTTCTACGGTCAGCTTGCACGTCTCCATCATTCCACTCTAGCAGCGCATGCAGCGTGCTTTGCCTGCGTACGTGCATCAATCCGCCTCTACCCCGCACAATGTTGTATCGTACGGCAAGCCTTCGGGCGGTAAGTGGACCATGTGGCCATCAGCTGTACCGTCCGCTCATCCACCGCTGGTAAGTGCAATATTGACCCCATCGAGTCGACAATGAAACCCGGTTTCACCTTGTGATAACCTCACGTTCCGAACAGGATACTGTCAGTACGATGGGCTCACTTCTTCGTCTATGCGATATGGTCCTGACATCAATTTTACCAATCTGAATTACATGTGTTTTAGCGGCAAAAACGACAGTCATGGAGCCGTGTATTCAGCGGCAATGAGAGCGGTTCTAAGCAGGTGCGGCTTTCACGGTCCTGGGCCAGTGTGAAATGGAGGGCAGGGGCTCCGCGGACCAATTAGAGAACTGCGCGGGTTTCTGGACGTTCTGGGCTACTCGCAATGGGATCCATCAAATCCGCCATCGACGGGCATCCGCAGTAGAGCATGATTGCGCGCGAATGATTACTTATGAAACATCTGTCGGTTGGGGTGACTTGTCGACATTTCGCGTTCTCATTTGCTGCCCCCATCTGGCACTAGCCGTAACGTCAAGGCTATTCCGATTTGATGTGTGCCGCCTATATCTGTCACGGTGCTCTCTATCAGTGAGTGAATTGTTGGCCATGGATCATTACCGCATTTTCGCCATATACGTGGTCGGAACTTTGTGTGCTGTAACACGTCGCAGGAGCCTCGAGGCCCCGTTACGAAGTCCTGAATTTCAGGGCAGAGGTAACGTGGTGGCACTTCCGAGTACCAGTCGAGCAGGTTGCATTGATTGTCTGATTGCCATGCTCGCGCGTTCGCCTCCCAATTGATCGCATGCCGTCGCCTGCGCCACGCCGTGCGATCCATGCATACCCGGGAAGCTGTGGGCGTGCGAGGCCACGGTGTTGATTCCACTCGTGTCCGCCCCACTCACGGGCCGAGTCGTCAGAGTACGTTTCTCTGCCGCATCCACGAGCGGACCGCCCTATCGTGTCTTCGACGAGCCGTGCAGGAACCCGATTCGACCAGTCCTCCGGGGAGGTCGCACGCCTGGGGAAGGCTGCGGTTCACCGGGTCGCCACGCAATCGTCCTGCTTGACGCGCAAGTCCAGCGTGGACCGCGGTAGCCTGCGAAATGGCTGGCGTATTACCTCCCGTGATGCCTTTCGGGCTGTTGTTGACTTGGCGATTGGCAGGACCCACGCTCACATGCAACCAAGCTGTGGAAAAGCTACTCGCATGCTGCAAGCTGCGCTCTATTCTGATCCGAGAGGAGAGCCACGCGAAACTCTAGACAAGGCCGCTGAGCCTTTTAGATCTCAAGTGCGATTCGTCGGGCTGAATCTCTATTTATTTCCACCAGGCAGAATTCTTCCGGAAGGAAACCCGGAGTGACGAGAACGCACGAATGGGGATTCGGCGCAACCCAGGAGGTAGAAAGAATGGCCAAGTTCGCCGAGAGTCCAAGATGACGCCCAATCTGATTTTGTCATCAAACGACCGAGCCAACGTGGGCAACGTTCGTATTTTCCATGTACACTGCTCCCCTTGATCCCATGCGAAGCGTTCCTGTACTCATAGCGCTACGCGCGGATGGGTGACGTTGTCTGTACCCTCAACCAGAATAGGAGTGTTGCATCTCATGGCGGATGAGATGCCATTGCACCTGCCTGCCACATTGATGCGAACAGGCACCGCTGTTCTTTGACTATCAAGGTTTTGCGGATGGAGCGACGCTGGCGCGTTCAGGGTAAACGATACCTGGCCATCCCTACATGCCCCACGGTGGCGAGACCTGACGCGGCCAGACCGCCGCGCCGCCCTTTATGGTATCGTGGATACCCACATGAGGGAGGCGTCGCCGTTATTACATGCGAACCTGACGAAGGGCTGACCGCCCTTAGCAGCTTATCTATAAGCAGCAGAGAACGGTGCACATGCAATTTGTGGCTATATGCCAGGCACGCGGTCATGCCTTTCCTGTCCGCGATCCCTTACCAAGTCTGCCTCTCGGACGTGAGAGGCAAGTCCCAGCCGCTTCAGCAACCTTGGTAAGTTCGATGCCGTCGACCACGGGTTCAGAGTGCTATACTTGGTATCTGGCATATTTAGCCCCGTCTGTTTCGACGCTGGTGGTCGCAAACGTACCCGCGCGCCCACCCACCTGTCAGTAGGTACGCGGACATTGGATTGACCCTCGGAGGAACGCACGAGTCTCATTCAGGTGCGTCCATACCAGGGCACCCAGGCGTGCGGCATACCACAGCACCACGTGATCGGCAAGTAGGTTCGCTTTGAACAGAAAGGGTTGAGACGTGAAACGGCCATGGAGACACTGACAACCTGCGAAATTCAAAAACACGGCGGGCTTGTCTGAAAATACTGAAAGTTTATTACTACATCCTATCACGCGAATTTCTGTCGGCTTCCATTTCTGCCCTGTGCAACAAAGATCGTCATTGATTTGGCGAGCTGTCAAACCATCATGAGGGGTAGAACGTTCTCTGATGAAAGGACAATAGAAGGACCGGCAAAATTAGATTTGCAAGTCTCGAAGTAGCGAATTGAATCTCAGAGACAGAACGGGCTGCTTTGCCATCATCGTCATCGCCCGTTGAACGGGTGTTATGATGATGCGGCGGGTAGCGGTTGCGGTCACAGCAGCCAGCCAGAACAAATTTTACTTACGACAAGGCATGCTAATGGAGGCACTTTGGTTGCCATCATCATTCGTGCTGGCAGCGCAGAGCGGTATTGTCCGAGCCTTGGATGCATGCCACTGCCAGGGTCGTACGTTTGGGATCCAGAGTGCACTGCACGGATCAGCTTCCTTCACTTGTTGGGTTCTGAAGAGGCAGCGTTTCGGGTGTCGGATTCGGTTTGTTTTGTGAACGATACGTCATGTCTCTCCACACGGCGACTCGGGGCCAGGGTAGGTTGGATGGGGTTTTGCGACAGGGTCAGATTGAGTACAGAATTCACGCGGCGGACTTGGGGAGGATGGTCAACTGAACGGGACGGCCCGAGAATGATGAATAGGAAAATCATGCGCTGGACTAGGGGCGGGCGTCACACGATCGAGCTAGTTTGAGATGACGAGTCGAGTGTCATTATGAGACAGTGTCTTGGGTGGAGCCATTGGCGGGCGGGCCAGCATTGCAGGTTGGAAATCAGAATGAGAATGAGTTGAGTGGACGACAGATTGGGTTTCAGGACACGGAGCTGCCTTGGCCGAGGGGACGATGCCGTTGCTGTGAAACTATGGTAAAGCTCCTGAACAAGTACTACCGAACACGCTCAAAACGAGTTATGATCTGATATGGCAGAAGGTGTGTTGAAGCGGAGCGGGTGGGAGCCACCGCATCGGGGTTTACGTGTGGAGGACAAGCCATGGATGGATGAAAAGAGCCACAGCCCAGTGATATTGTAGCGCGGAAATAAAGACCTGGGCGCGCGGGGGCGGGGCGAGAAAGGGATGTGGTCGGGCGATGCAAATAAACCGGGGTCGCCGGAAAGGGAGAAGACAATGGGCACCCATTATGGATGGGGTGAACCGGTATCGGTAGTGGTGGGGGTAGCGATCTGTTTATGGACGCGTCAAAAAAACGCGTCCTGTCACGCGAGTCGGTCACTCGGCTCTAGAAAGTAATATAATAATTCGAGACATGGAATGCCACCGAGCGGCCGCGTTAGCCAGCAAGTCAACAGCGCCGTATGAAATTTGACCGACAGCTGGTCGCGAAAGGAAACCGCGCAAGATCAGTCCGCCTTGCGTGAATTAGAATTATTCGAGAAAGCTGAATGCTGGATACAGGGAAGACATGTGGCAGCGTCGCCTTCCAACACGGTCAAGTCGACTGGCCACAGCGGGGAGTTCTGGAAGCGGTTGGGCCAGCACAAAAGGAGGGCAGCAACAAGACGATGGCCTAAAGCGGGTGGTCACGTGGTGTATTTAGGTTAGCAGGGCCCGGATAGGCAGGTGGATAAGGGAAAGGCTATGGGGAATCCCTGGAAAGTCCCCTGTGCCGAGGGTGCCGAAGGGGGATTATAGAGGGGGATTTTGACGGACGATTTGGTAAAGCGAGTCAATCTGGGAGAATAAAATAATCAAAGATCTGCTAAGTGCACAGGCAGCTGCGCGTACGAAGCGGGCTCGGAGGCGCTGCTGTTGCGCGGGTCTTCTAATTCGACTACACACCAACCCTTGGCGTACGAGCTCACAGCGTATATCATTTTTTTTTTCGTCTCTAAGCGGAGAATGCATCCACGTCCGCAATTTTTACACCTCCTTCAAATCCTTTCAGACACCTCCTTTTTTATAAAATGATCATGGCATCCTCCTCCCATTGTCCCCTCCTGCGCCAGCGAGTCTGCCATGGCTCTCTACACACCGCCCTCTCTCCCTCGTACCCCTTTCGCACTCCCGCCCCTCCATCCCGACCTCATCCACCCCTGGCCCTGCAGACACAACACGAGACACTCCGGTCTCCCCACCCCACCCATGTCCGCCGCCCTGCCAAGGATCCTGCCCCAGCCCAATCCGCGCGTCACATCCTTGCCTCCGATAGCCCACTTCGACCGCCAATTGTCTACAATGCATCCAGGTGCGTCCCTGCGCCATGTCGTGCCACGACCGCCTTCCCACCCCCCTCCTCCAGCCACGCCACCTCAGTCGCATGACGCGTCCAACTGGTTCACATCAGCATCCCGTCAGCCCTCTCCCGACATCGTGTTCGAAGACGACCTGCCCCCGTTCCAACAAAAGCCAATGTCTCCGCGCGACGCGTCTCACTTCATCGACTGGTTCGATATCACCCTCAAGCGCCCAGCTAGTTTCGTCGCGGAGAAGACCTGCGAGATGGTCTGCTATTTGTGGTTCTCCTCGTCTGTCCCTTCCAGCACACGCTCGCGGTCCCAAATACCCTCCCCACCTTATTCTCCCGAAACACCTTCGTCTTCTCCTCCTTTCCAGTTCAATCCCTCCCCGACTTTTATACAGTTCATGCAAAAGCTGCTCGAGACTACCCAAGTCAGTCAGTCCGTCATCGTCCTCTCGCTCCAGTATATTTGGCATCTCAAAGAGCGCAACCGCTTCACGGCTGGTCTCCCAGGAAGTGAGTTCCGGATAGCCGTAGCGGCCTTGATGATGGCAAACAAGTTTTTGGATGAGTAGGTCCCTTCGTGGCTCCTTCTCGGCGTATGCTCACGCTGTTTCAGCAACACGTACACAAACAAGACTTGGTCAGAGGTGTCAGGGATTGACCTGGGTGAGATCAACCGCATGGAAAGAGAGTTCCTCATGGGCGTCGACTTCACCCTCTATGTCTCCGGGAAAAAGTATGAGTCTTGGCTCAACTTGCTCAAGGGTCTCGTTCTGGCAAAGGAATCCGAGAGCCAGAAATGGCGCAAGTCACGTACACGGTTTCGCAGCGGTCGTCGGCTACCGCTCACTGCCTCTCCTGCCATGCGCACCACCCTCAGGCCGAGATGTCAGTCAACGATGTATCGAGCGCGATCTACTTCTCCCTTGCAGTACGCTCACCCTGCTGTTTCGACGAGTGTGACGACCCGACCACAACTGCATGTCAATCCACCGCCGTTACCCTCTTCCAATCCTGGCTCGAAGCGTTCAGCCGCAGATGCGTTTTCGCCAACATCAACTTCTTTTAACGAGCTCCCACCCTTGAAACGGCCTACTGGGATGACTTTGCACATTCCAGAAAATGGGTTTTCGGTTGCTCCAAGCTCCGTCTCCCCTCTCGAACCCTTGCAGTCATTCGCCAAGATGTCACTTTCGGCCTCGTCTGCATCTCCACATCATGCCCGCACTGCTTCATCCGTTCAACCATTCCCTGCCATGCATGAGAACAGACCCCAAACATTGATAGCTGCATATCATGTAGACCGACCCGTGAACGTGCCACGGGTACGTTGCTTTCTGTTTGTGTGTGCGAAGTGCTCATATCACTTTTCCAGAATCTTTACTACTATTCCTTGGCTGGGTCGTCAACTGATACAGAAGCAGAACAGGAGCGGGTCCGGAGAAAATCTCGTCTGCGCCGCTTCCAACCTCTTCCTTTGACAACTTCGTACCCACCTCCTCCGCCGTATATGCCTATTGACATCCAGTCCGCTTCTGTGAGCCCACATGAAAGCCACATGAATGTCCGACAGACACCGTTGCCGCACATCAACGATGCGATTTGGTCGCAAAAGCTCCCCGAAGTGCCCCCTTACATCTCTCCGGCAGACAGTTCCCTGCAGCTCCCCCCCTTGCGGGAAAACGTGGTCCCCTCTGCCCCGTTTGCTAATGCCGGTCCGCCTGGCGTGCACTTTTATGCCTCGTCAAGTCAACGGGGATCACCGTATCCTTATCATTGGTCTTATGGCAGATAGTTTTGATCCTATCTTCTCTTTAATGCATGATATCACCTTTGCATTATCGTTTCGCGCCGACCTTTCCCTATCTAATCGTTTACTGCATTGGCCATTACGCACATTCCGATTCATCCTAGCATAGATTCAGCACCTGCATTGTACCCAATTCTGTTGCATCGTTCGCACGCATTTCATTCCGTCGATGATACATTACGCTATTGCCTAACTACTGTACAAAAGTTTCTTTGGTGGCCTGTGATTTTGGCCGACAGCATTTATGTGACCGCAAGAATTACATATACTTGGTTGTGCTGGAACATGTCCTCTCCGAGGTCAAAGTATCTCCCGTATGGGCGCGTTGCGTTGTAATACCAGCATCATTTCGGGACTGACATCACAATCACTCGCTTGTGATACGAGGGTATGATATGCCTGGGGGTCAGGATCCGACACAACTGGCGGCGAAACTGACACGTCGGTGCTTGCTTTGTGTTCCTTGCCTCACGCCAGCATTCTATGGCGGGGACCACACGATGCTGGATCCATTTGGACTCGCAACTGCCGCACGACGGAGCATCTCACATCATTATTCCAACGATGAGCCGTGCACACAGGATGTTCAGGGGACACATCGGGAACGCACCGAAACCTTGAGCCTGGGATACGGAGCCTAATAGCGCCGTTTATCCTTAGGCGCCCCTATGTGCCGTTGAGGAAGTTTCATCGTGCCATCCCATCGAACTATCACGGTCAACTCGCTTCTTGCCATATATCACAGGCCGTGCAACCAATACTGAAGGACACGATCGCATGCATATTTGTAACTTTGGCGTGGACCCTTTTCGGAAACTGACAGCTTGATTTGCTGGATCATGATGACCGTAACGATGGGTACCGCAGCGCTGACCGAGCTGGTAGCAGCAGCAAATATTTGACGTGTGGAGCGGAATACCCGAAGCGAACCATCCACCCTCCGATCATTTCAGCTGTTCATCGATTCGCACCTCACTCAGCAGCGCGGAGTGGACCAGTACTTATCCGGGAGACGTTGGACGCTTCAAACGCCTTCGTGAAGAAATATCCGGACAGCAGTCCCGTCACTAGAATGTGGGCACGGATTCGCAACGCAAGGACAGGCACGTTCCGGACGGTCGCTACTCACAAACTCCACAAAAGATCGTTTTATTTCTGTTGAAACCCAACAGCCTCGCGCCCACTAAAGCTGGGTGGGCATTCTCAACATTTCAGCAACCATCAAACGTGGGTCAGAGGTGATAATTTTACCTCCCGTCAAGCCTGATGTCAGTCCAGCAAACATGCCATCCCTGCGAGCTTCCTGTGGAGAGCGTTCGTAAGCGAGAAATCGTACGGAAACGAACGACTTACCTTAATGGCGAGCGCAGAAAGATTTCCTTTTTCTGTTGAAGACGCTTGTTCCGACATCCTGTCTCTCCTTGAGGTGGATGAGGTGGAAGTAGAACAACACAATGTAATATTATGTAACCGAGTAAATTATTGATTTATTTATCTACTCGGAAAGTCCGCCACCTTACAGAGATTCCCAGCCAACACAGCATCCTCATGTCTTTTTCGAGCTCCGTTACGGTCCTGTCATTGCTATACTGCCTGCCCGTACCTGTCTATGCCACTGATGAACCCCCCACACAATCTGTTTCCCTGGACTCACAGAACCGAATAGCTGAAGGAACGATGAAAATATAGAGCTCGATTCCCTACACTTAAATTTTATTTTAATACATACACTTGTCTTGCACGTCGCGGCAACGTCCGGTAAGTTCTCCCAGGGCGTGCGTATGTAAGCAACAAGAAAGGAAACTCATTCCGTCTCAATTTGTTCCCACGCAATTATAGTCCCAAGACCCCGGAAACCACTGTCAAGCAAGGTGATCACTGCTTCCGAATTCCGCTGCGAAAGCGGTGGCTAGGTTAGGTTCCAAGCAACCCGACGACACGCTCGTGCATGCTGGCCCCCACCGATTCGGTACTCCCATAAGGAATCAACAACAACAACAACATGTCTCCGGGCACAAAGCCACGACACGGACCTAATTTGCAAGCTGTATACGACCAGATTCAAGGCATGTCCTTATCAGACCCGCTCCTTGCCCAGATGGAGATTTTTGGACCCCTTAGAATTTTTGATCAAGATCAAACCAAAGCTCAGCGATATCCAGTCCGATGATGCACATGTGCTCAAGGACCTTCATCATATTACATCACTAGCCCAGTCTTTTTCTGAGCAGCGGGTCAAGTCGAACAAAAAAAGCCATCTTGCCGATGCACTTGATCAGGAAGGTCTGTGCCGGTGGCTACAGTGCATCCTCTCATGCAACGTTCCCCCTCGATTTGTCATAGGCGTAAACCTCTGGAACGCCTCCGGCTTATTCCGTCAAGGTCCCGATGGTAGCTGTCGTCCTATCATCGCAGCGAGTAGGGAACTTCGGAGTTGTCTAAGACGGCGTGTCGTCTAACCCTGGCTATCAGTCCGCCTTGCGGCCTTCCGACTGATGGAAGCCGGTCTGGAAGCGAAACCAAACATCGAAGGTTCGTTCCTACGCTTCCAAAGTTTGTGGGCCCCGCATCTCCACTCCCCCCAATCACAGCATTGCTGCATATACTACAGATAGCTTGCAAAACAGGCATCACGCTATCGGGTAGGTCATAGTGAGGTGATCCGACACTCAATGATTTCTTTGTACCGCGGATGTAGAGGTCGGAAATAACGAGTCGGCTTCTTGCGTGCTAGCCTCCGCAGCGAAGGTTAATTATTTCTTCCACCCCATTCCCGTCGGCTCTCATTGGTTCGTTCAGTACGAAGAGGCGCTGAGAAAAATCGACGATCCAGACGGCCACCATTTGCACGCCAGGGCACGGGTTGCCATTGTCTATTTCTCCGGCAGAATGGAAGTTGTGAGGCTGTCGAACTCCCTGGGTTTGGCAGCACTGATATTTATAGTAATTCGGGTTTGGCGTGCACACAGGCCTGGAGGGAGAAGAATGAAGGGCTGGCGACGTTCATGGCGGACATGATCACTGGTTCGACCCCCCCGCCATGATCGATTTGTAAGAACGCAGCTTATCCTGATGCCTGCACAGAAAATGATAGACAGCTGGCGCTGCTCTCTACCCGTGACGTAAGTGGACCGTCTTTTTTCCCTAGCATGGGCACATGTCACCGTCGCCCCTAGCGAGAAGTGCTGGTGGCCAAGCTACTTGACATCGGTAAATCAAATTTACGCGCATGTGCGCAGAGCGGGAAACCACCCGCGGAAGAGGACAAAGCACACAATGCCCTGCAGTGGTTGAAAAAGGCCTTCCGAGTAATCGAGCCATTGGATTGTTCGGCCACGCCCGAACTATTGGAGCTCAAGGTCCGTCTCCCGATACGCATCAATTAAGGGTCGTTCGACAATGAAGCACATTTGCCCAGCGATCCGTTCTCAGGAGCTTGGGTAAGATGTGGATATGACTGAATGTGGAACTCTACTGTAACCTATTACCTACCGATTCATCTCACTAGCTCGTGGATACTTCCTAGCGTCATCACAAGACCCGGAGAATCTGGTCCGCGCGGAGGCTGCACTGGAGGAAGTCATTGCAACTATGAATACCTCCGCAGAGCCCGTAAGGGACTAGTTTCCCGCAACACTCCATCTACGAATCTCACACGTTACCCTTAGGCAAGCTCCGAGTTACAGCAACTCCGCTGGATGAAGTTGGCTGTGGTGAAGCGGCGCAAAGCGGGAGATACCGTGGTTCTTCGCAGTGAGTCAAATCTTCCCTGTTATATGTGACCTCCTTGGTTGATGAGCGCGTCGCAAAATTAATTACGTGCACCATAGCTCTGGAGTCAATAATTGACAACATGACCTTTTCTGAGAAAGATCTTACTGAGTTAGCCTTGATATGTATTTTATTCCCATTTACTGATATTTGTTCTTGAAAGCATACTCCAAGAATTGCGAACCCTTTCTCACCATCAGTATGTCATGGTCCTGCTGCCTTATTTGACTTATCTGGCCACATCTTATCCCACAGCAATCTAGTAACTGCCGCAGCGAGAACTTGTCTGCGCAAAGCTACAGCCTGCTCTGCCAGCATCCCTTCTATCGAGAAGCTACTCATTTTCCTGTTGTTTCATTGTTCAAAAGGCGATGACCACGCCAGGGCGCTGAAAGATCTGGAAGAATCGTTACAAGGTAACTATCTTTCCCTGACGATTCCAAGGGCGAACAAATTTAGTGACCAGAGATCCGGCCCCGGCTTTCTCCTTTAGAAATTCATGCATCTGATATTGAGCTCTCTAAGCCTGGCGCGAGCGTGTGTCTCACCGTATGTTCCATTGTCTGCTCGCCATGCCGTAGTTTCGAGTTTCCTTTTCAGTTGATATGGCAATACGGCGACCGTCACTATCATGCATCGCGCTGGGCAGAAGCAGCTGATTGGTTTTTGTGTGGCACTCACACCATTTTCTCTGGCCTAGGCACTTCCTCACTTTCAAAATGCTTTCGGAAAGCCGCGATGTGTCAACTTCAACAAAAGGAGTATGCCGGAGCGATGGCCACGATTAGGCGTTGTCCCGAAAACGGTGCGGCTTCCCGCTATGTGGCGTTTCTGGTTGCGGTTCGTCAAGGTATGTGTGCGGCGTGCCCGGTTGAGTGGCGTGTTGGTGATGACGGAGTGTTCAGGTCTTGAGGATGATGGTAACTCGTGGGCATTACCCTCGTTTCATGCCTGGCTCACAAATACCGGTGATCAGCAACCAGGGCGGTTAAGGAAATGGTGGAGGCTCCCGATTTCGATCGTCGAATGCTCCTTCTGGCCTGTAGACTTTCGCATGACTCTGACATGAAGGGTCTGCTGTTATCTGTGCTTATACAGTTGCTGGACACGCTAAATTTCCGCGAGAACGTGGATACCGTGACGGAGTCCATGACACTGATCAGGTGCATTATCAGGCTAACCCTCAAACTCCTCGGAGAGCCTGGCGCAAACGTGTAAGTTGACAGGCCTTAGAATCTTGTTATCCTGGGCATTCAATCTGGCAGACGTTCCCTTGTGGGAACCTTGCTCAATTACTTTAAACATGGTTCGTGATCATGCTGCGTAGCCCTCCTTGACCATGACGTGTCATCTTAGCCAAATCGCTGGCCGGGTCTGTCACCCAAGAAAGTGCGACGATGATGATCCGAGACATTTCATGGCTTTGGCGTACGGCATACAATTGCGCCATCGATGGCTGCTCCAACTGGGAGAACCAAGGAGAGCAAGTGTCAGAAGCGTTTGACGCCGCAAGGGAGGTTGGTGTTTCTCCATGAGTGATGGCCTATATTTCCGCATTGATCGCGCGTAAACAGCTTCTCGAAATTTATATCTCCAGAACTCTCACAGAGGTGGAACCTAGCGCGTACCTGTATATAGCAAACGCGTCCTTTGCTGCGACCTCGGGCCGAGGTATACCCACCCATTTTAGTCATATTTCTTTTTCGCTCATCAGACTCACCGACCAAGTCATTTTGGCACGTGAGCGTATCTCACAGGACAATGTTCCGACCGTACGTTTCTCGTTGACGTTTCCTCATGGGTTGACCCCCTCGTAGAACAACAACTCCGCGGAAACGCTCTTGACGGAAATAAAGAGCTGTAGGGCCCGAGTCTCGGGCGTACTCTCAAAGGTACCCGCCGATAGTCAGCCACAGATTCACTCCTATTTGCATGTGCTGCGTGTCTTTGCCGTTGAGACGGCCTCCCGAGTCGAAGAATGGGAGTATGTTTCGGCTACCATCAGAGTGGGTCGTCGCATTGCCGCAGAGAACGGAGTGGTGCCTCACCTTCAAGCACAGGAAGCGACGCGAACGGACGACCAAGCCCTCGTCACGTTTGAAGCCTTCTGCGATATCTTGGTCAGCTCACCCCCTGGCAGTCAGCTGACGTCGTGAATTGATTTCCGTTGACAGTGGGAGAACAAGGCGTGTCCCGTTAACGGCACGGACCGTTCATTGCCCCCGAATATTCTCATACCTGCTAACCGTTCACCCCCCCCTTTAGTGTTATACGAAGCTCTTGAAGTATGGGTTACCCTTGGGCCTGAGCTCACACGATCAGTCAAGCTCACTCTTTCGCAGGGCATACTGCATGCGTGCCTGAAGAATGGCCACCTATCCCTGGAAAAGTTTTCACGGTGGCTGCGATCAATATGCACCATTCTGCTGTCGCAAGGCACTGTGGCGGACCGATCAAAGGCGATCAAGTACATGGAACAGGCCAGCGCTGTCCTGGAAGAGCACGGGAACCTTGTGGAAAACGATAACCCCGTTAGTATCTCCCGTTCTGATGGATTGGTGGTCTGTCTGCATGCCGACTGGCGAACAGCTCTACCCGACAGATGAACGCCTTTGGTTGCTCAGCACAGCCTACAACACGGGCGTCGAATGCTTGCAGTTGCGTGGTCCTCTCGTTTCCTCTTTGGCTGACGTCGAGCAAGGTGCGTGTGTAGCGCTTCCCTGGCAGACGAAGCGAAACGATGGTTCGAGTGCTCCACCGTCCTCTGTCGGTTCGTTCCAGACGGTAGGCTACGGGCGGAAAAGGTACGTTCGACGACGACGACGGAACGTGCTTACGATACAAGCGTCGCCTCCGTTCATCCCCAGATATCGAAAGCTTACACCGAACTGTTGGCACGCTACACCGATCAACGCACTCGTTCTCCCGCTTGATGAGTATGCTCGTGCCCGTTATGATCGCATGTCTTTTTTTTTGTGTCACTCGTTGTACCTTTTCATTGTTGTCGTTGCAATGCAGCCTTCGTGTCATCATTGCTCCCCATAGTCTCTGAGTTGATACAACAATACACGTCCACGATTGTTCCCTATGACGAGGTATTCGCTCCCGGCAGAAAAATCCATCGCGGTCACGTGTCCCAGAGGCGTCTTCGTCGTCGGCCAATTCCCAAAGGCAGTGAGCGACGGGAGGTGGACCTGTCGAGTCCAGACGTGAACGTTCGCCGAGAAGGAAAGCGAAAAGAGGTAGCGACGCACCAAACGCATTTGGTCCTTTTTGACGTTGCTCGCCATGGCGAGCAATTGCGCGTCGTGATTGTAGCTCAGACACGAGATGTTGGTCGTCAGGTTACCCAGCGTCTTCAGCGGTTTGGGTCTGCGAGCCTCGAGCGACACGGCGCTCTCTGCGGTGTACACGTTGACGAAACCCGTGTTGGACCTTGAGAAGAAGAGCGCACGTCAACGTCAGCCCTCGCCGTCTTCCCCCCACTCCCAAAAATAATAATAATAATAGTTCAGGGCAAAGGGGACGCACCCGATGGCGAGGTAGCTGCCCCGCTGGTCGCCGCCCATGATCCGGCTTCCGAACCCACCCTCGTCCTGCCACCGTCTGACGCACCTGCGCTGGCCCACGTCCCAGACGTACACCTGCGCGTCCTCAGTAAGGCTGAGCAGCGCGCCCGGCGCGCCCCCGCCCGCGCGAGACCACCACAGTGACCGGATCGCCGCGTTGGCCTTGAGCGACGCGACGACCTGCGCGGCGCCGGAGCGCCAGTCGACGAGGTGGACGTATCCGCGGCGGCCTGCGACGGCGAGGACGTCCCCGGTCGGACTGAAGGCGCACGTGTCCATGGTCGAGTCTTGGTTGGGGCTGCTGAACGTGGTCCCCCACAGGCCGCGCGGCGAGCGGTGGGAGGCGCCCGATTGGAGGTCGTAGGTGTAGTAAAACGGGCGGGGGCCGGTGAGCAGGATGGAGGAACCGCTGGGGTGGAACATGGCGTTGGTCACCGGGAGGGAAGGTATGTGAAGCGTTTGCGCGTGGGGGTTGGTCAAGCCATCGATCTAGCGGCGGGAGGGGATGTCGGGTGGATAAAAAAAATCGAGGGTCGGGGTGAAAGAAAGAAACGTACGTGAAAGAGGCGCAGACGTCTGTCCGTGCTTGCGGTAAGCAGGACGGGAATCTGAGGGGAGGGATGGAACTGGACGGATTTTATGTCCCCCTCGGCGGGTGCGGCCTGGTTGGCGTCGCGCAGACGGTCGACGGAGATGATTCCTGGCGTCAACGTTTTTGGTTTCTTACTGCTTGATATGCCGCCCGTCGAAGCGAGGAGATCTGAGATGACGTCTTCTGCCTCGCCCTCGTCCTCTGCCTCTGACCCGGACGTGGCTCGCCGACGCTTGGGATGGAGTTTCTTGCGCGCCTTCGACGCCCACTCTGGGGTCGGATTGATTCGTTCGAACTGTCTCCGCAGCCTGCGCTCGTATTCACGTCCGCCCACGGTGTCTTCCGTAGGTGCATCGCGAAGTTTGCGCAGGCGTGTGTGTGAAGTGAGGGACACCTGTATGTTGGCATCGTCTGGATCCACCCAAGCGGGTGCTTTGCGGGTTGACGGTCGGAGGGTGTTTCCAAGAGACGCTTCCTGGCCTGGCTCGATTATGGAAGCGTCATCCCGTGTCTCGTGTTCGTGAGCAGGAGGTTCATCCTCAACCGCCGCCATATCGGCACCACCGTCACTCTCGTCAAGTGCGCCAGGGCCCTCGTCGAACGCGGGTGCCTTGTTCGATGAAGATCCGGCATTATCATCGATGAAAAACAGCTTGAGACCACGCACGTCTCAGCCAAAGAAAACACGGGCCATTGGTGGAGGGAAAAAGAGACGACGCACGTCTGAATCCAGCATGTTCTCCAGCTCCTTCAGATTGGGTTCTGCAGCTCCATCGTCGGCGTCGGAAATGACGACTCCTGGGCCAACATCGTCTCCTCGTCGTCTGCCTTTGCTTTTATCGGACGGCACGTAGGGAACGCCGAACAGCATACTTTCGAGCCGTCGTTCTTCATCGTCCTTGTCCGTGTCGTCGACGAACGTGCGACTACCGAGCGGCTGTATGTTGTCCTCCTTGGAGGTCTTTTGTCGTTTGCGAGACTGCTTTCCCATCGCGCCAGGACGTACACGAAAGGACTCTTAACTGTGGCTGTGCAAAATAGTAATGTCCATCAAGGCCAATGATTGGACCACCAAGGTGATGCAGACATTCATATAAACCAGGGGACGTCTAGTGGGTTGATTCTACGCAGTCCGTGCAATCCCTGCTTCCTAGTGTGACCAACACCCAGCTCTGAACGGGGTCGCTCCCACCGGTGTCAGCGCAGAGATCTTGATGATCAGGTACTCGACGATGGCAAACAACCTCCCATCCACCAACCTGCGGAAAAGACTGGCTGCGAGCTTTCGTATCTTTCCAGGAATCGCTGTGTACAATGCGAAAAGTTCAATGTGATTCGGAAAAAGTGCCGGAGAATATAAGGACCGGATTATCGAACACGCGCTCGTGATGTTCTGATACTCCGCTTTATCTGCACGAGCACTAGGCTGGGAGGTACCAACAAAGATGCTATGCCGTGCGCTCTCGAAGGGGGTACCGGAAGTTTGGTATCACGTACAGTACCCTTCTAGGGCTAGAAAAGCTGCGTGTCAATGCGTTTCAGGCTTTCAATGCGGCTGAAGGGCTCACCCGACCAGACATGAACCAATATAGGGTGGTTCTTACAAACCCGCACGGTCCCGACTTACACGCTGCCTGTCGTAAGATGGCGAGGTGAGAACGAGACTAATCAAAGCGGTTTGATGGCCAGTACGACGCCCACAGACAGTGAGCGATCCAGTCGACCAGCCTCTATTCCAGAAATCTGGAGGCACCATCAGATGCGGGACTAACGCTCGGGGACTGTTGTGTCACGCCGCCGGACCACCGTTGGGTGCTCGGTGGGACCGATGGAAGAGATGATGAGATGATGTCCGATCCCACATTGCCTTTGAATCGTGTGTTTGCCTTGTGCCTTGTCGCCCACAGTGACCGCGTCCAGTCTCACAGCGTCGAGTGGTGCCATTTCTCTCGGGAAAGACGTTGCGGAGTGCGACCGTCGATCTGGCTGCAGTCGGCTGTTGACCGCTGTTTGCTCTGCTCCACCTCGTCCTGCCATCGCGCACTGTCGGCCTGCTCTGTGTGCAAGCCCTGCACAGTGCTCCACCCCCATTCCCGTTCGTCCCGCTCGTCGTCCCCGTCTCGCTGTTAACGATCCCCGCTCCCAGTGCCACCTGTACTCTATCGCTTCTCCCGACTCCTGCCTCCGGGGCCTAGCGCTCCTCCTTTGAATTCTCCTCTTCTGTAAAAATATCATCTAACCCCGCTTCATCATGGGTATATGCTTTTCTTCGAGTGGCTTCGTAGACGTCTCCGAGGATGATAAGCGAAAGCATCGGGAAGTCGAAAAGACCCTCAGAGAGGTCGGTCCCTCTTCCCTCCCGTTCCGCATCCTCTTTGCCGATTTCGTTCGTTTCTAGGCAAAGGTCAAGTTGGCCAGTCAGGTCAAGGTCGGTGGCTCATATACGCCCGCAACTCTTGCCAATCCCCGTTCGTCATCTATTCGCAGGTTCTTCTCCTTGGCTCTGGCGACTCGGGCAAATCAACTATTCTCAAGGTGCGTCTCTGGTCTGCATCCGTTTCCACCAGCTCATTTCCGCTCTCCCGCAGCAAATGCGACTCATCCACCGAGTTCCGTTCTCAGCCGAAGAGATCGAAAACTACCGGCAGCTTGTCTTCAACAACTTGACGACAGGGATGGCGTATGTACTCGAGGCCATGGAAGACATGGGTCTCGAGGTCGCAGAGGAAAACATGCCGCACGTCGAGACCATCCTGAATGCCCGCGATCCTCAACCCTATCAGCCGTTCCCGAGAACGTATTATGAACCTCTAAAGGTACTTTGGGAAGACAAGGCCATTCGAAGAACTTACCAGCGAGGGAACGAAGCTGCCTTGCCGGAAAAGTAGGCTCCCTACCCCTCCTGCTCACGTCGCATCGTGGGTATTGAGCACCGTCTTTAGTTTGGCCTACTTTTTCCCCGACCTGGACCGCTTGTTCGACGAAAGCTACCAACCGACGGAACAAGACATCGTTCAATGCCGGGCGCGGACCATCGGTATCACTGAAACGACGTTTCAGCTCAAGGACCATGAAATGCTCATGGTCGATGTGGGAGGGCAGAAGAGCGAAAGAAGAAAGTGGATCCACTGTTTCCAAGACGTGACCAGCATACTGTTCTTGGTCAGCCTGAGCGGTTACGACCAGTGTTTGGTGGAAGACCGGGATGCTGTAGGTGGTTTGTTCCTGTGGTGTTCTGACGCTGAGATTGTTTCAAGAACCAAATGCAGGACGCGATGACGATTTGGGATTCGATATGTCATTCTCAGTGGTTCAAGCAGACATCATTAGTGGGTGTTCCATTCAGAGCACAAGATCAGGATGGCTGATAGGCTGTGGCGACAGATATTATTTCTGAACAAGGATGACTTGTTCCGCAAGAAGATTATTCATTCAGATATTAAAAACTTTTTCCCGGTATGATGCGGACGTGCTGGATTGTGACGTGACTCAATGATGTCGATTTCAGGACTTTGAAGGCGAAGCGGGCGACGCCAAAGCGGGCCGTGACTACTTTAGAAAGCGGTTCTCGCGACTGGCGCAGAAGGCAGGCCGCTCTAAGGAGCGAGAGATATACATACAGTACGTAACACTACGTATTTGGTGGTTGGTGTTAAGTGGTTTTGCCAGCGTGACGACAGCGACGGATACAGCGATGCTCAGGGTAGTTATGGCCGCTGTTGAAGGTGCGTACGGGTCGTGCAGACGTTGCGGGACGAGCTGACTGACGCCTTGCTCGCAGAGTAAGTCGCCATCTTGTTGTTTGATCCCCCTTCCGCGCTCGAATTTTTTTTTTTGGCAACCGTTCGCTCATTCTTTGAACTCTTTGCGGATGATGCTAGCATCATTCTCCGATCCAATCTCGAAACCGCGGTGCTGATCTGACCTGATCTGTCGTTTTTTGTTTTTTTTTATCACATTGCAACCCTGTATCGCGCACTACCGTCTTGTTGTGACTCCAAACCTGTCCCTGCCGTTCCTTGCTCGATCTCGATGGATACTAAACACCATACTCCGTGTTTTGTCTTTCCTTTTTCTCTTCTTTGGGTGTACCTGATGCTGATCTATCCGTTGCCGTACGTGTTTTGGTACTCGGTTCGACACGTAATTGCGGATCCGTGCTTGTTCGAATCTCCAGCACCATCGTCAGCAAGAATGTGAGTGAGCTCACTGCGGTCGACGCGTGGCTGACCGGGATTAGATTCGCCAAGTCCTGCTCTGATTAGGGCCGTCCTTTGTTCCCTCTTTGTTAACTTATTACGACCTGTAACGTAGTCGTGACAAACAAATCTAATCAATCTCTCCAATGACCGACGTCCTCGCCAACATCCTCTCCCTCCCAAAGACGTCCCCCGCCTTCACCGCCCACCGTGCCACCGTCGTCGACCACACCCCAGATCGCCATGACCTCCACCCACACAAGACACCCCGCCTCGACCACGACTCGGACTCGGGCACCGCATACAGGTCCAGAGACATCAAAGGCAAAGCCGTAGACAGGAACGGTCCCATCAGAATCCACATCCACGTCCTCGCCCGTGAGTCTTTCCAGAGAGGTCCCCCAGGATGTTCATCCCCCCATTCAGCCAAGGCACCCCCCAAAACATCATCCAACGCCTTCTCCCTTCTCAGATACTGCACGCGATCCCTGCTCACCAGGGGTTCCCAGTTCGCCCTGCTGCCTGCGACGTTCGAGTGCATCTACATCACCTGCTGTTCCCAGGTCCGCGTCCCCGGACAGGGCGAAAAGCTCTATGAGATGCTCGTCATCGAGATCGAACAATGCAACGTTCGTTTGCGCCGTGAGCTCGAGACTGCCGGGGACAATGGCAGCCTCACGGACTGGCTGACCCTGTTCGTCCGAGTCTGTGAGTGGTTCGAGAGCAGGGTGGTACGTCTCAGTCCGCCCGGACGGCGCCGCAGTTCACGCCTGTCTGCTTGTTTTTTTCTAGAGCCTCTTGCAGTCCCTGCTGTCCTATCTCGACCGCGCTTTTATCGCAAAGGACGCAAAACGCCAGAACATCCGGTTTGTGGCGCGGTCCTCTCTGCATATTCTTGCGATGGCTGATTCCTCATCCTCAGCGATCTTGCCTTTACGTCTTTCAAGCGGGAATTATTAAACGACGCGCCGACCGTCGACTGTATACGCGCAAGCGTCCAGGAATGGTTGGATAAGGAGAGATTAGAGAGGTCGGCTTCCCCCCGTCGTCTGTCCATGTTCATGCACGCTCACCCCCCGTCGTAGGGAGGTGCATCCCAACCGCAAGATAATCCGGAGCCTCGTCTCTCATCTCCTCCCCCACGACATGTATGCCGTCATATTCGAGCGTTTCATTCTCGAGCAGTCGCTGTCGTTCTATACAGACGAGGGGGACGACAAGAGACTCGAACTCAGTGCAGAGCAGTTTCTGGTTCATGTCACAAAACGCACCAGCGAGGAGCGGGAAAGAGTCGAGGAAGTCTGCGGCGACGTCGGGGAGACCGTCAAGGAGGTCGTGCAGGCCTGCAGGCGCGGTTTGTTGGAGTCGCGGTTGGAGTGGCTCGCCAAAGAAGGTGCGTGCGTCTCCCCCGTGTTGTCGCCCGCATATTTGACGTGTGCGATGTAGCTCTCGGTCCCCTCATGAATGCACAGGGCACGGACCAGCTCCGCTCGATCTATGCGGAGTTCGAGGCTCTTGATAGCCTGAGTATACTATGCAAGGAACTCAAGTCCTACATACAGGTAATGCACATCCTCCGTCGTGCGTGCATTTCTAACACGTTTCGCCTGGTCGTCCAGACGAGCGTCGGGAACATCATCAAGGACATAGAACACGAAGACGACATGGTCGAACGCATCCTCACTTTCAAGGCCTTTGCGGACCACGCGCTTCAAACGTCCTTTGTCCCCTCTTCGACTTCTGATTCTTCCTTTTCCTATGCCCTCACCGACGCCTTTACCATCGGTTTCAAAGCTCGTCGAAACAAGCCTGCGGAACTCATCGCCCGGCACCTCGACAAACTCATGCGACGTGGGCAACGGGATACCTCTGATGCGGAATGGGAGTCTATGCTGGAGAAGGTTCTGGCGTTGTACAGATTCACCGACGACAAAGACGTATTCAGGACCTTTTATACGAGGGCCTTGGCAAAGAGGCTGTTGCTCGAAAAGAGTGCATCCGACGACTTTGAAAAAGGAGTGCTGAGGACATTGAAAGAGAGTGAGCGACTGCCCCTCGTGTTCTGGGCTGTGGAAATTGACTACCACCCTTTCTTTCAGGATATGACCCCGAATTTGGGCAGGGAGATCACATGTTTAATGACCTTGCTCTCTCGAGGGAAGTGTTGAGGGAATTCCACAACCGCTTTCTAGACGATAGCAGCGCTCGCAAGCTTTCTGTGATGGTCCTCCAACGGAGTGTATGGCCCTTTGCAGCGCGGAAAAAGGACGTCGATCTGCATCCCTCTGTATGCTTGCCGTTCACGCTGCCTTGTCCTCGCTCCTGACGACCCGCGTTTCGTAGATGCACAACGATCTCCTGCAGTACACTACCTTCTACAAGGTTAAACACCAAGGGCACAAGCTAGAGTGGGACCACTCACTCGGTACGGCAACGCTGAAAACGAGGTTCGCCGCCGGTAACAAGGACCTGACCGTCAGTCTCTACCAGGCGGTGGTGTTGCTCCTCTTCAACGACGAAACGGAGATTGGGTACAAGGCCATCCTGGAGGCCACCAGAATGGGTGAGGGGCACACACATGTCATCCCGTTTGGCGGACGGACTCACAAAAACCCGCAGACGAACCCGAACTCAAGCGGACCCTGCAGAGTCTGGCGTGTGCGAATAAAAAGGTTCTCCGGAAACGACCTGTAGGGAGAGACGTCCACGACGACGACGTGTTTTACTTCAACGCCGACTTTACGGACCCGAGGGCCAAGGTGCACATCAATTCTATCCAGGCAAAGGACACGGTACGCCCTCCGTTTTCCACATCGTCCTCTGTTGACACGGACGTCCTCGCAGCCCGAGGAATCGAAGCGCACGCAATCGCACATCGACTCGGACCGCAAGCATTATTTGGACGCGGCGATCGTCCGGATCATGAAAGCGAAAAAGGAGCTCCATTACGAGGCGCTCAAGACGCAGACGATCGAGGCTGTCAAGAGCCATTTTGTGCCCGAGGTGAACGTGATCAAGCAGCGGATCGTGGGGTTGGTGGAACAGGAGTATCTGAGGCGGGACGATCATGATATGAACAGCTTTATTTACGTTGCGTGAGGCGGGCGTGTAGGGTACGATAGTGCGAACGCATACGACGCGTTGCTGTGACCCTTTTTTTTATCTGAGTCGTTCCAGCCTGCACCAAGCGAGGGGGGAACGCCTCGTTCGATATACGTAGTCTCACAATCGACGCCTCACCCAGAACGCACGTCTCCACCTGCTCGGAGTCTCCAACGAGGGGTTGCCTCGGCCAACAAAAAGAGGATCTGAGGGAGGGAGCGAACTGTCGTGGACGATGGGCACCTCCAATGACACGTACCGTACCCTCTGCGGGTTTCGAGCCACGGATCCACACATCCCCCCCCCCTTTTTTTTTTTTTTCCTTTTCCTCTCTGTCGTTCAACTCGCATGCGAGGGTAGATCGACCTCGACGTCCGCATTATCCAACAATCCGCGCAGCAGCTCCAAATACTGGCGATGCAATCTCTCTGTGGTGGGGCAACGGGGGGCTTTCGTTAGCGATGCGGGAGGACGCACGAGGAAAGAAGAGCGGGAAACGGGATACGGACTCGCGCGATCGACTGCTCGGACGTACTCTTCGTTGGCCTCCGTCATGGCGGTTTCCAGCGCCTCGAGGCGGTGCGCCTGGCCGATGGGGGGCGACGCGCGTGCGCGTGTGTCAGAACGGGGGAGGGGGACCACCGGAGACTTGCCTGTGCTTCCTCGGGCTCGGGAACGGGGAGAGATTGGATGAGCACTTGGATCTGTTTCGCCTTGACGATCAGGTCGTCGACGAGCTCGTGCTTGTTCGCTGGAGGGGGGGGGAGACGACGGACCGAGTGAGCGAGGCGAGGCGAGGGGGGGACACGGGGTACCCGCCTTCAAAGACCTCCGGGGGATCGAACTTGTCCGGATTGCGCGACTTGGTGATCGGTATCTCGGGGCTGACCTGGAGGAAGGTCGAACGCGAGGTCAGGTAGCCGATGCTGCTCGACATGATCGTCAGGAGCTGTCGTGCGCGTGCGCGCTCTCGGTCAGCGGGGGGGGGTCCGTGTTCGCGCCGATCTGGGGGAGTGCACACGCACCCGTTGGATCTCGTCCTGGAGCTGGGTGATGCGGTCCATGTGCGACAAGTCCTGTAGCATTGCGCAGCGCGCTGCGGCCTAGACAGACTTGCCTCGCTTCTTTTTGGGGAACAAGAGGGTCGGAGACGTAAAACTTGCAAGCCGTCGGCGAACGGCGTCCTCATCAAACATGCGATGCGACAACTGTAGCCACCGCAATGATAAAGGTAACTATTGTATCTTAGTCCAAGACAAAGACCGTGCCATCTCTGCACAAGAAGCCAGCGCCGTGCACTCCGCCGACGCCTGATTAAATCCCAACTATCCCATCTAGACATCAAAGAGCCAAAAGAAAGTGCGACAAAGAGATCACCAACGCGACCACGCGGTGAACGTTTCCTGGAAGCCATCTCGGTTGTCTCTCTCGCCGATGATACCTTGTTTCTCGATCGTGAGTTGGTAGGTCGTGCCCACGGTCGAGATGCTGTAGAGCATGATCGTCGACTGGTCATCGATGTCGAGGATCCCGTTTTGACAGGTGTAGTTGGCAAGGCAGCCTTGAGTGTAGTTCTAAATCCAAAAACGAAATATCGAATCACGTCCCAGCACAGGATGGCCTGATCATACCCGGAAAAAGCTGTAGAACCCGGCACCTAAGAAAACGATGAGATGACCCTCAGCATCGAGGGACGGATAGCCTCACCAAAGAGCGTAATGCCCCAGGACTCCCGTACATACACGGCCCACGCCACAGGGTTCGCACCATTGTACGTGGGGTCGTAGTACCGCCTGTTGATGGAAAAGGGGTGGGGGACATGTGGGACCGGTTGATAGTACGGCTGGTTTGACTCCAAGTCAACGACCCATCCACACCGCAACGGAAAAAATCATACCGTCTCGGTCTGCACGAAACCGATCCAGTGATTCTGTGCGGCATGCAGGTTATATTGATAGAGGGTGGAGTGCTCAGCTGAAGTTGAGAATGAGACTGCAGTCTCTGTCGAGAGTTTGAGTCTGGTACACTTACATGCTGATGCAAACGTTAGCAATGCGCGCTACATCCTCACAGATCAGACGACTTACCGGTACCGATCATCCATACAGGCCCAAAGGATTCTGACAGTATCCCGCGCCCAGAGAAAATACTTATTTGACGTCCTTTACGATCATCGAGGTCGTGGTCAGCAGTCCAAACCCAGGTTCCCTATAGCAAGCCAGTGAAAAGGTTCCAACGACAAGTTGACGTCGAGAAACGACTCACCTCAAGGTATGCACTAGACCCCTCGGTCAGGTGCAGTGCCATGAACGCGGCTCGACAGTCAGGACTGAGATTACTCGCAGGGCATTCTGCGTGCTGGAGGTTCGTACCAGCAGCTAAAACGAAGAAAGCATGAGGTCCCGCGCATGGGTCGTCTCTCCGTACATACCTCCGCCGAGACTGAGTTCGAATTCTGGGTCAGGTAATTTCAAGAACCAAGTGCCCAGACATACCGAAAATGAGTGTCCCACATGCCTGCGCCACCTTGCTGATCCCAGGGTTCATGTACGTTCCACTCGACAAGGATGGCACCAGGCGCTTTGAAGACTGATTAGTCAACGATAAGGGTGTCATTCTGAGCAGCATACCAGGCCCGACGGTGGAGAAGACAATGTCCGTAATCTCCAAGATCCCATTACTCCAGGGCTCACCGGCTTGAACCATCGCTCTGGGATTGTACTGATCCTCGAAACTGGCCCCACCGCCGAGGATGACCGACCAGGCCTCTCCCGCAACTTGCGAACCAGCAGGAATGTAAAGGGTATCCGAGATATAGTATGTTCCGGCATCGAAGAAAATGAGTTTGCAACCAGCAAACTGTCCAAACATGTTCAGCGACGGTGTTGAACGACGACAATTTTCAACGCGTACCATATCAAAGATATTCTGTAGGGCTGCGGTATCGTCCGTGCAACCGTCACCGACTGCGCCGTACGACTTAACGCTAACGATTTGATCCAAGGAATAGTCAGGATACTGAGGGTGTCCCCTTCCAAAAATATTTCCCTGCCAATCAATGATATTCCATGGTTTTTGTGGCGGTTTGATATATCCTTGGATATAGTCAGGTTGTCCGTCATCCCCGACATACACGTTACCTTGGGCCCAGGACTCGATTATCATCCAGTCAGTGGACCCCTTAAGCACTACCTTGCCACCGTGGACCCCGACCGCGACCGGAACGTTGTGTAACTGGATATTGTTCAGCACAATGGAGCCTGCAAGCGTGCCGTTGCTGGCCGTCGTGGTCTGTACGAAAACCGGGGTATTCGTTACTGTCACATCGATAATGGCTTCAGAGCCAACAGTCTTGATAGCCATGAACAAGCTGCACGAAGTGCGTGGATAACAGACGCTCACCTGAGTGGCAGAGGTTGTTCCACCAGTCGTCAAATTAAAGCCGATCTGAAGGTTGATGGAATATCAGGGAATGGAAAAGTTGGAGAATCTCTGTACATACCGAGCAGTTGTTGATAAATACGCGCTGGTAAGTCCAGCCTACCCAAGGCGTGGGCACATGTCACACGGAGCCAAAGACTAAAGCCATACCCCAATTCCATATAGCCTTGATACCTTTCGGAAATATCAGGACTATAGTGGATGAACGATAAACGATGTTCGCACCAACAACTGCGTTATTGACAGTAATATTCCGCACAGTGAACTGCTGGTTACCAACAGAAATCCCATTTTTGCCTGCCATGGTTAACTGAGATGAAATCTAGGTCGCGGTGGACATACCTCCATTGAAAACGATATCTGTAAGCGAGCTTTGAGCCCAACACTGTGCACAACATTGTTTACGCACCACCCATGAAACCGCCACTGACGTGTGAAGTGAGTAATACATCTGCTACATTTCGAGGGTTTCCTCTCACCTTCCGTTTTCCATAAAAAGCCCTGATATAAGCGTGAGTTGATCGAGCATCAATTCAAAGCATCGGAGCTTCTACCTTGGTGCTGTGTGCCATTCTCTTGAGACATTTCCACGACGACGTTGATCAGTGAGGTTGCCTGCGATACCTGCCAATGGATACCGATCGCGGGCGCAGTGGCATTCATTCGGCGCAAATCGATGATCAAATTGCGTATGGAACGGTAACTGTGAAGCAGAGCGTAAACATCATCGAGGGTATTACCATGCACTTGATTTGACATACAAGTTGTCTTGACTGATGAACCACTGTGCGCCACCACCGTTGGGGACATATGGATCGGCATCTTTAGGACGCCGTAAACACACGGGTCACCGGCATGAACGCCACGATACTTGCCTATGACGGCGAAGCCCGTGAAATTTGAAGAGGCAAGGAGCGTTGGTGGTGTTCTCGCGTCACCGATCATTTGGGTATAATAGTAGGTATCGATGGCGGAGGATACCAGATATTCCCTGAAGTACATTCAGGGAGTGGTCGCATTGGTACTAAGTTTTCATACCCAGGGGGAAAATATATGATAGCAGGCGTCAAGCTTGGAAAACGTCTCTAAATCAAGTGGCCTCCATGGGCAGACAGCACTCACGTCGACGATTGACATCCATGACCACAACGGTATCCTTTGGACATGGCGGCGCTAGCGAGTACATGTGTTCAGCCAAAAAAAATTTTACACGAAAACCAAAAAGTCGAACTTGATGGCTGCAGTGTCATCGTGCACACCGTCCCCTTTTGCTCCGAAATCCTGTACGTTGCGAAAAACCTGGTAAGTTGCGTTGGGATTGAAGGCGGACGTTCCCTGGTGTTTGATGTTTTGTAACCAGTACGGTTCCCCTGGCGCAGCCTGACCGGTCGTCAACGGTGCATAGCAAGATGAACCAAGGCCAGAAACAAAGGGTGCCAAGAGCAGGCACACAGTTGTAGACAACAATGCGAGCTCAGGACGTCTGAGCATGACGACGCTTTGCCCAAAGAGCGAATAGCGTCTTTAAAAAATAGGGCGGGACTTGGGTGAGAGAAGGAGCGTGCAGAGATGGAGATGTTTCATTTAGGTCCAGTTCATGATGGTGGCCAAGCCATTGCCAAATTCCTGAGGAAACGCGGAGCAACCGCAGTTGCTGGGTTGTACGTACGAGTCCATGCTTCCAGGTGAGCCAAAGACGGGCCGTTGTTCGCTTTGACTTTAACGCAATCAGTTCATTGTAAGTACGTGTACGTTGTCGTAAAAAGCGTGCCAAGGTGCCGATGGAGATTATCCGAGGGGCTGAATAATCTTGCGTGATGGTATCGCTAGCCCGAGACTGGTCATGAAGATGGCAAGCCCGACTGCATCAACGGAGTGCCGCAGTCACGCACGGTGGCCATCGCTTGCTCAAAACCGACTCGGACCGACACGTGCAGGAGTAATGACGGTCGCTACGACGTGCTTGGCTGTGTTGCTCCGTCAGAGCTGTCGTAGATTTGCGGAACATCCGAGCGCACCCTATCGTGCTTGACATTAGTACGCCGCCGAACACCGTCGCCCTTCGCGCTAACACGTAGCTGGCTGGTTGGCCATGCCTCGTAGGACGTCCCAGTAGCGCAGAACAGAGTCCACCGACAGCGGCCGACCTGTCTGCAATCAGCTCATCAATCGATCACGATGTTTTGGGTGATGCTTGTTTTGCTTGAACATGTTACGTAATGTATCCGTTTCCGAGACAAGTGTTTCGAACGGAATTGTCATGGCGGTCCCTATTGTCTTCGAGTCCAACTATATTACGACGCTCCTTCTCTGCGGTACCGTTCCTCACTTTCACCCCTCCCAAGGCATCTGCGATGTCTTCTTCAGCATTCACAGTCTATCCCCCTCTCCCACCCACCACCAATATCCTCGACTCGCAGCAGCGCTTGCGTCTCATGCGCTCGACGAGAAAGCTCTGCGCAGTTCTGGGAACCACGCCTTGTCTTTTGGAGAACGACACGTCTTTTGCGTTGCTCCCCCTCGGGAAGACCACTTCTAAAGCGTTGAAGCGCCAAGGTTCTATTTTTACACACTACCAATCAAGTTCGCTATCTTTGACGCCCAGCTCAACGTCTCCATATTCCTCGCATCATCCATCTCCTTCTGCATCGTCTATTGCCCTCCCCCAAGCTGTCGCACCGCGTGCGCACAGCCCCGATTCACATCCATCGAACCCTCCCGGTCTATCCACTACTCGTAAGCCTCGACTGGGCAATAAACCACCCCAACCCTGCCTGCAACTTAACACGGTCCCGGTCTCACCCACAGATCGCCGTCTTGCGTCCTCGCTACCCCCAACCCCATCCACACCCTGCCCTCCTTCTCCCATCACGCCTCCTGTGCCCGACGTCGCAGAAATTCGTCGCAGACAGAGAGCCAAGCTTGCGCGTCATCTCGGCGAGAATATCCCCACTGAGCTCGTCTCGACCCATGAGCCAGCTCCAAAGCCCTCCACGGTTTCTCCTCCCTGTCGCACGAGAAGACGCAGCCGATCTGTTCACGTCGTGCGCTCGCATGGCACGTCTATCTCAGCCAACAGTCCGTTCTTTGCGCGATCCGAACAGGACTGGGTAGGCGAGTGGAATCGCCCGAGCATCAAAGACGTGCAGAAGGAGCTTAGGAATTTGAGAGTTCGGTGAATTCATCACCGCCTCTCGCATGCATGACATTTCCCCCCCCATCCATGTCACTTTTCAAGACAAACTTTCCATGACGGGCTGCAGGTCAAGCCAATGAACATCATTTTTCTTCGACCTTGTTCACGCATCTTACGACGCCGATCATTTTGTACCAGTACCAACTCACCATCCTGTACGCCGTCACACTCATGACTACGTAGATATTATATATTTAACGCCACTTTTTCCTTGGGTGAAAAGTGTCACTATTTATTTGATCCCCGTCACTTATTCCTAATTACCCACAATGCTACCCAGAACGCCTTTGTGCGATCGCTTTCAATACATCGTCGGCTTGTTTTGTGACCTGAGATGGCTGTCAAGTAAACTCACTAGTGTGCTGGCAAAACTGACATCATCACTCGAGTACTCAGAGTCACAGCTTCACCGCCAAAGTGAAAAATTCGTCGTACGACAAGTGACAGATCAATCAACGTTCTACGTTCAACATCAGTCAGCAGTGATCGGAGGCGGAAGCTCACACGAGCTACGAACGTATGGCATATGCCATGTGGTAGCCCATCGCCGTTGAAATTTTGGAAGTGGGCTCGGGGTGTCGCTGCACGTCGAGCATACGGGGTTCAGGCCGATCGTGCTCGCACGGTGACACGAGTCCCGAGCAGGCAGCGAACGTATGGGAATGCTCGAGAGGTTGAATCGGCGACTGGGGCGCCACGACGGCGCTGCATGGTGCAGCGTTCACCTGCTGAAAGCCTGTGCATGAACAAGCAATCATTTGACATGCGTCCAAGGACGCGACTTGCAAACGACGCGATCTGGATTCCAAGCACGTCGAGGAGGGGACACCGCGGCGATCCCTAGCTGCGAGTCTGTTCACGGACTACGGGCCGCAAAGCCGCTCGCTGTTCCCGAAGATACTCATCGGCCTCGGGGCGTCCCGACTTTCCGGGTATCCCAATGCACCTATCGATGCATTGCATCTGATAGATGCTGGTTAATCGCTTTGCGGAACCGCCCCCGGTGATATCGTCGTTTGATCGCGGTGGAATGGGAGGCAGGTCATCCGACTATTAGGCTCGGCAAAAAGTGATCGGCCTGCCTCGAGGGCGTTTAGCAATGTGTGCATGTTGGCGTTGTAGGCAGCTTTTGTGTGTGTCCATCACTTTTGGTAGACGACATGCTGAATCGTCCTTCATGTCTCCGGGCAACTTATCAGTGAGTCAGAGGTGGCATCTGCGTACGTGTGAATATACCAGATGTCGGGGACGCGTCTTTCAATGTTGGACCCTGGATTCGTCCGTCTGCGAAGTACTCCAATCGATCACCCATGCGTTCAGCATCTATCCTGGATATTCAGTCACGCGTTCATCTGCTGGCCCCTGTGAACTGGTTAAAGACATCCTGTATGTTAAAACATGTGTGCCAGGTGAAGAGAAACGGACGGTGGGGTCAAAAACATTCCAGTTCAAATCGTTTGCTCCACAAACAGGCACCGAACCCCGGGGAGAATCAAGTATGCATTGTCACGCTCATACCCTCGCAATGGATGTTAAGCTCACCATTGCCAGCTTCCCCCTGACGTCTTCAAGCCTGTTCTGCCCGGGCCCGAGACGACCTAGAGAACACAAGGAATAGCGTCAGCAGCGAGACGAATGCACCAAGTCAAAATTTCATGATATAGAGGCGAACGGGAGGCGACGAGAGCTACGGAGCGCAATTGGAACCACCAAAGCGATGTAAAAGGCGATGGAATGGACGAACTGCAAGGCGGAAATGGCGGCGCGACGAGCAGCGCACGCCGCGGGTCGAAACGAAGTTGCTAGCCGAGTACGATCCGAATCAGCACAGACGGCACAAGCGGACAACGTATCTAGGCCAGACTCGTTCCAGATCATCCAACGCGTCGACGTGGATGAATCAAACGAAGTTAGTGTCAGCAACTTGAAAGCGACTTACCAACTTGAAGTCATATGCCAGCGGTCGCCTCCTGGCATGTCCGATTCCATGTATATGGAGCAGAGATGCAACCCCGATGGGCAAAACGCGAGCACGGGAGTGCTACAGTCGATCGAAGTCGATGAAGTAGTATGCAATGACAGCGAGATCGATCGAGCCGCAACGTACCTTGAAATTAGCACAACATTTTCGAGACGCTGCGCAAAGTCATTTCGGACTTGAACTATTCATCCGATCAAGACCTAATCAGTTAGTAGGTACATTATTTTCAGATTACCTTTCAAGTCGGTTTATCCACGACGAGCACAGACCCGTTCATCCCTCTGCGTACCCGTGAACAATTAAGACCGGTAGGTTCAAGGGTACTCGTGGGCGATCGATTGATCTACGGGTTGCAACGCTGGCACCCGCGGGTTTACCCGTACAGATCTCCAACTGTTGTTTCGTTTCAAGCTTCAACCCCCTCCAACGGTATCTCTCCCACTTTCTTCCGAGTCATGCCTGTTCGTGGCCTTCTTATCACCAGCGTGCATCGCTGCGATCCTACTCGGCGGTTGGGTGTATGCCCAGCATCTTGTCAGTCCAAGAAAAACCTTACCAATCCCACCGGGTCCCCCCGAGCATTGGTTATTCGGCACACCGTTTCCCAAGTCTCGGTAATGACGTTTCTTCACAGCGGTCCAAACGGCGCCAACGTCCACTCCAGAGCACCTTTCAGCCCCGCAGAGTTGACCAAGGAATATGGCCCCGTCTCCTCGCTGAGACATGGACCGGGGCTCTTCGTCGTTATCGGGCGGTACTAGGTAGCAATGGACGTCATGGAGAAGGAGGGCGCATCCGTTGCTGATAGGCCTTGCCCGATTACAGTGGTGGAGACCCTCTAGGCTGGAGGTCTCGTCGAGGAGCGGGGACCGACTCCGCAGAATTCGAAGGTGACGCTTCTTTTACCCGCATTTTTTGATCCTGCTCACACTTGAGATAGAGCCCTGCATGCCATGATGCGATCCGAGGTGGCAGGAACGTACGAGCCTCGTCAGCTTCGTCATGCAATGAGCGTATTACTCGACAAACTCGACGATCCTGAACGCCATCAGATACACAGCGTCTGTGATCATGGGAGTTACTACGGAAAGGTCACGCCGACTGCATACAGTGATGCCGAGGTCGTCGCTGTCAACCGTCGTCTCGAGCGTTTCGGGAAATTCCTGGGGCAATTCTTGTGGATATATGTGCCCTGGTATCTCACCCAGTTGCAAAAATGGCACCAAGTGGAACTCGTGCTTTTCGGAGGGCAGTTGTACATCGCGCGGAGACAGGTGGTATGGATGTATGGCCACCATAGATTGAGAGACTCAAAGTATCGATTCAGGCAGCAGGCACAGCACGACCGTGCTTTGCCAAGTCTCTGATGGAAAACCAGCGAGAGTACCAAGTTGAAGACAAGGATATGGCGTATGTTGCTGGTGTCTTGTTTGGCGCTGGTTATCTGAACTGAAAAGTGCAGACCGCCTCTGCGATCACGATCATCGTAAATGGCAGCCGCCCTAGACCCGAAAGCTCAAAACAAAGTACGCGAGGAGCTAGACAGGGTCGTCGGACGGGAAAGATGTACATGAAGCTGCACATTCGCCGTTGATCCATAGCCTGACACTGCCGTCAGTACCTTCATTCGCGGACAAACAGACGCTTCCTCAAGTCACCGCTTTCACACACGAGAGTTTGGGGTGGCGGCCAGCGAATGTCGGAGGTATGCTTCCAGTCTGATATCCGTGTACCATGATGGACTCGTGCCGAGTGGAACAGGAGTCGCTCATCGCGCGACGAAAGATATTGTACGGCAAAACTACGTGATTCCGGAGGGCGCAATGGTCATTGAAAATCAATTTATGCCAAAATCCGAGGAACACGAAGAGGCGATGATATACGTCCAGGACCATTGCAAATGATCCGGACCTGTTTCCAAACCCGGAGAGGTTCGGCCCACAATGCTGTTTGACCAAGGAAAGAACACCGCGGGACGACCTACGGTTCTGTACATTTGGGTTCGGACGCAGGTACGGTATGACGGCATCGACGGGTTCCCGACGATGATTCTACTGCACCCTGCACAGAATCTGTCCCGGACAGCAAACCGTTCGATACCCATGAGCGCTGCCCTCATCCTTTGGGCGTTCCGAATTTCCGAGGATCCCCATTTGACCGTCATTTCTTTTTCGGTGAATCAAATTGCAAAACCGTTTCGAGTGATCTTTGAGCGCTGAGCCCTGATCGGGCCAAGCGCAGATCCGGCGGTTGTGTACAGAGGTGGATGAGAACCATGCGTTGTAGCTTTTTTTTGTCCGTGTTAGTTTGGACATAGGGAAGAGGACTTCTCTGGGGTCCAGACATTTTTCTGGGCGGGGATGGTGTCTATAGCTGCATACTCCAGGCCATGCGTTTCGTTTGACCTATGGATGCATGGACATCGGAACCTGCGGGATGAACAGACGCGATAGTATTCTTTGGGAGGTGTCAGGATGATCAGGATCTCGTCACGAGTATGTCTCGTTGGAAGTCCAAACGAGGACTCCATTCCGGACAACGGATAAAAGCAGCTGACATCACCTCGACGTCTACTAGCTACATTCGTGAATCACGTGACTGATGATGCAGACGCGTCCACAAATGTAAACAGAGATGTCATCGCGTCTCCTCGCTGACTCTACCCACGCACGATCCCCTCCCTGACGCCTCGATGAAGGTCCACATCAAACACTGGAGCGCCGTCGCCCAGTGGCGCTGGAACACCGGGAACGCCGACCAAGACGACGAAGGCGACGTCTGTGGGATCTGTCGCGTCCCGTACGAAGGGTGCTGTCCGACGTGCAAGATGCCCGGGGACGACTGTCCGCTGAGTGCGTACCCGCCCTCGCGTGTTCCGCTCTTCCCTTCCCTCCCCCCCCCTCCCTCCCCCTCTCCTCGCGTCCTGACCCGATAGGGAACACGGGGTGCTGACGCTGACGCCCCCCCTCCCCTTCCGGCGCGCGCGCGCGCTCGAAAACAGTATGGGGCGAATGCAGCCACGTCTTCCACATGCACTGTCTCCTCAAGTGGCTCGGCACCACCGCGTCGAAACAGCAATGCCCGATGGACCGCCGACCCTGGGGTGCGTCGCCCTTTCCCCTCCTCGGTGTGGGCAGACGGGAGTGACGGACGCTTTTCTTTTTTTTGGCGTGCACAGTCACGGCCGAGCGCAAGGTCTCAGAGGCCGGCGTCGGGGCCATCACCAGCAACGGCCATCCAAGCCGTCCCATCCCGAATCCGTCCGATTGAAATGCACCCTCGCAGATCGTCGTATCGCGGCGAGCACCCTCGGCGTGCCCCCTCTGCTTGGCTTTGCTTCCGGTCACGAAGCCGGCACCACCCGCACGCTAAGATTCAAGAATGGGCGATATATACGTTTTTACGATCGATGTACAGTAGTAATACATGCGCTTCGTTTTCCCGTGATCGAGACATGAAGACAACAGACGAGAGCCTTGCGTACGTTAGCATTGGAAACGACTAGCCGAGGAACCACTGGGTAAGGTGTTTACAAGACGGAAAAGAAGAACATGAGAAAGAAAAGAGGCGGGGGGAACGAAAGAGTCGACCGCGATAAAATATGCGTGGGCGAGGGGATACAATTACAGGAGGTCTAGGCTGGGCTAGATAACATCCAAGGAAGCGCGAGCGAAACGACGAAAGGAAGAAGAAAAAAGGTGCATATCTAGATCGAGCAATGTGAGGAACACGCACAAGTGCTAAGATAGATATCATGTCACACAGGTCAGTTTATTTTACCATCGGAGTCAGCACAGGGACGGCATGCGACGACGAGCAGCTGCTACTGTTCGTATCCACCAGGTCCCTGGAGAGACGCCATCCAGATGCGAGTTTTATACAGCCTGAACGCATGTTGAGCACGAGATCGTGCAACGACGAGAGTGAGACGCACCGGAACAGTTCTCGTACAAGCTCTCGGAAATCGATGCGTTTTTCCGCAATAAAGTAAAAGGTCAGTTTTCGTCGATCCCTGCACGCGATGAGCGGCGACCCAATCACCACGGACGGGAAAAGACGCACCATTGATATTCAGCGTCTATAACTTCCATCGGTAATTTCTTTTGTCGTACTTTGCTCTGGCACAGCTGGAGTGCCTTCATTTCGTCCTGGATCTTGGTAACGAGGTGTCTGGAAAACGCGAGTTAAAAAAAAGGCAGCCCAAGCGTGACGCGTCGCGTGCAACGTACTGTGTATCCTGGGGTTGGGCCTTCCCGTAAATCATCTTTGGATTGATCTCCTTCTTTGACCCGCCCTGCTGACCACCGGGGCTGAGTGGTCCGCCGTCGCCGTAACCTACACGCTCCCTTTGCTCCCGCTGGAACGCCTCGACCTCCTCGAGCGTGATGGAGTCGTTGACGACTTTGCCCAGGTCTTTGCCCCGATCGGCTTCTACGATCACGAGGTCACCCACGCGGATGTCCAGGCTGAGATCCGTGAGATAGAACAGATCCGTACGTCCTGCCTTGAACTCCACGATGTAGAGCGGCCAGGACGCAGGGACGGCCGAGAGCGGCACGCCCTTGCCGAGGTCATTGATGTTGTGTTGTGGCGCATCCGACGGGCGCCGTTGGACCTGCTGGGAATAGAACGGCCCTTGCTGTGGCTGGATGGAACGCGAGCCGGTCGGAGAGAGCGGGGAGGGCATCGTCCCAGAGCGGCTGAACGTAGATCCGCCATTGCCATGGGAGGGTAAGTACTGGATGCCTTGTCCGGGGATGAAGCGGGCGGTGAGTGACTGCTGCTGGGTAGGGGTGCCGCTGCCGCTGCTGAGATACTGTGCCTTGGCGTCAATGAGCTGCTGGTCAAAGTGGCCACGCGGGGGACTTGCGCCAGCGGACAAGCCGCTGTCGCTGGGGGAACCAAAATGTTGACGACCGGACGCAAACGATCCGCTGGGGATGTTGAGGTTCATGGGCTTGTAAGGGGAGATGCGGTCGGAGGTGGGCGGACTGCGTGACAAGGGGGCGTATATGGGGAGGGAAGAGGGTTGACTTGGGGGATGCGTGGACGAGGGCGACCCGGGGCCGTCCCTGATGCTGAGTGAACCGAGATCTGCAGCGAGATCGTCGTCGGACAGCATGAGACCGCCACGGCCGCCAAACGTTGGGGCATGAAAGACTGGACGGGAGGACTCGTCCTGAGGGTCGGTTCCGAAGCCACCAACGACGGCGGGTCTCCGAGGCTGGACGACGGAGACACTGTGCCGACGGCTGGTTGTGCCGCTGCCGCCGCCGCCGTTCTCGTCCTTGGGGGGGTTCATGCCCGCCCAGAGTTGACGCAATGCAGAGCCGTCGTCCAGGAGGATCTGGCCAACGTCACGAACAAAGGGACTCATGTTTGAGGGATCGATCGTTTGCCTGTTGGAATAGCCATTGGCAAGGCCAATGTGGGCATCAACGGGTGATCTCCCGATAGTTCCAAGTGAGCCATACCGGCTGGTGCCAGTTGGTTTCATGTCTGCGTAACGGGAGGCGGGGATGTTGAGAGAGCTGGTCTGGAGGTCTGACCAGAGGGCATGGTTCTGGAAGGGGCTGCCTATTGGGCCTTGACGGGTCGTGGCAGCGAGGGACTGGGACCTGCTGCGAGTGAGATCGGAAGCGTAGGAACGACCGCGGGCAGAGGGTGCGGAGGGGCCGAAGTAGCGGTCGTCGTAGGTATCGGATTCGGACTCGTCGTCCTCGACGGTGGATGGGAATCGGGACTCGCGCATGGCTGAGGCGAAGTTTGAGTGTGGATTCGAGAAGGAGGAGGTGCGTGTGGGAACGGAGGAGGGGGTGGTATTGAAGGAGTGCATTCTGGTGGCCCAGTGGGGGGGCGTGGTATGGGCTGAGCTGGGGGGAGGAGGAGAGGGCTGGCTCGCAGCGCGTTCTCTGCCCAGAAAGCGGTGCTGCATCACGCTACTACTAGACATCGAAGACAACGTCCGTCGCATTGAACGCCGTGTTCCCAGGCCACACGCTCACCGGCACCTCGCACTCCACCGTCTCCACCTTCACCTCCTCCTCCCCCTCCTCCTCCTCTACCGTCTCCTCCTCCTCATCCACCCCCTCGTCTCCGTCGTGGTACTCCCGCTCACCGCTGCCCAGAAAAGACGACACGAGAAACCGTGTCCACGTCGACGGCGGCTGCCGAGGTCCGTCCCTCCGCGGTCGTTCCCTCGGCGCAATCGACGGATACGCCTTGTATGGCGTTCCCCATTCCCCTGCCGGGCCATCTTGAGCCAGCTGCTTGAGCCAAACACCGTCCCCACTTATCTGCGACGTCTCCGCAGCCACCGCGACTAACAGGGACAGCCGCACCCGCCAAAGCAGTCCTCCCGGAAAGGTCGTCCCTCTCGATCCCGTTTCATTCAGCTCGACTTGGAAAGCTGGACTCGCATCCGACGGTATATCCAGCGAAAACGTCGTTCGCAGTACCGAACAGACCAGCGAAGCATGGTGTTCTGCGTGCACTCGCCGCATATGCCGGAGATTCCCCGCAGACGCTATCTGCGACGGCAACGTCTCCTGAGATTCGAGCATCGCAGACAACTGCACCGGCCCATCAGCCATGATCCCACATCCCCCGGCGGGAAAAAAAGAACACCCACAGACAAGACTCTAGATCGCCCCTGCCGCTCGTTCAGCTCCACAACCCCTAACACCGTTTCGCCAAGCCGGTATGCAGATTTGGTGAACGTGAGCACTGCCACCTTCACCCCCTCCTTGTTCACGTCGTACGACACTGACCATCGCTCCTCTTCAGCGAATCCCAACCACACACACTGCCCACTCACCCTTCTTCGGGTTGCGTGTCAGAATCTCGACAGCCTCCCTGCATCCCGTCAGCGTGCCACCATCCCCCTCTCGTTCCCGTTCAGACTCGATCTGCATGGGCGATATCGCTTCCACTGACATATTGATCCGACCATCCCCACTGCCGTCAGGACCTGGGAACATGGCTAGCAAACGTTGCCCATAGTCCCGTAGATCATCCAAGGCACGGGAGCCACCACGAGCTGATTCACGACATCAGATGTGCAGCACGGGACCTCCACGCTCGCACGTACGTTTCGACAGAACCTTGGTCGTGCCCTTTGGAGCACCATCCACAACTTTGGGCGCAGTCTCCATGGTGAGGATTCGTTTTCCCACAGGCCACAGTAGGTCGTAGGGCCGCGGCACTTTTCCGACTGTAAGATGGGGTGAGTGGAAGTGGACGGGAATAGCCTTGCGCATATTCCTACCAGCGACGTGATTGTATACACGTATTGGAACCTTCATAACGCGACTGATGCTGTTTGCACCCGTTGGCCCGAGACCGCCCGACGACTTCATTCCAGACGGACTAGCACGGCACGTACCTATCACCAGCTCGTACGAAAACTTGAGCGCACGACCTCTAAACGTTGGCGGTAGGTTCTCCGGTAGTAAGACCATGTACGTATCTTGGCAGACCACGTCGTCAGAGGAGGTGTGGTGAATATACTGCTACAAGGATCGCTCACATGTACGAGATTCGCCCGGGCCGAGCTTCAAGTCCACAGCAAGCATGGCTGGTTGTACGTCAAAAGTCGGAAGTGGTGTGTCAGGGTCAATGTCCTCTTCCGTCCCTCCGTTGATCAAGCCGAGACCGACGCCATTCTGTTGCTCAATCGGCGGTCCAGACGATACCGACGACACCGAAGGCGTGCGGGGACGTCCTGACGTCCATGACTGCGAAGAAGGCAGCGGCGTCGAAGGCACAGAATACGTGGATGGAGATAGAAGTGACAATAGACTGCTTGTCAATGACGCAGAGCGGCTGTGCGAGCGTCGGCGCTCTTGCATGCGCTGATGCGACGTGATGTCCATGCTCCCACCGCCGACGATCGGTCGCTTGGACAGTTTCAGCCGGAGTGCGGCCAGCGCTTGCGCTTGGTCGGGGGTCATGACGACGCCTGGGAGAGGGGTGACGGAAACGGTACCCAAGAGCTGTGCGTAAGAATATAGGATCAACTCGACGTTGGACTCGAGGAGCGTGCCGCCTCGAAGCGAGGGTGCCGATTTTGAGTGGGGATTGGGAGGTGGAGGGCCATGTCCCAGACCGAGCTGGGGTGGTCGGCGTACTTGAGGATGGGGAGGAGGGTGCGCATGGGAGGTGGTCTTGACCGAATGTTGGTCGAGCGATTCGTTCAAGGACGGTGACCTTGGGAGAGGCGTTCCCGGGTAGGAAGTCGTTGGGGTCTCTGCTATCGGATCGAGGGCGAGGGAAAAGGTGGATGCCGATGAGCTCGCCAAGCCGGGGGGCGGTGGCTGCGGTGAAGGCTGTTCCACCCCGTCGACGTGGATATGGGCGTCAGTGACGGACTGCTTGCGCGCGTGAGGGTGGTGCGGAGGCAGCTGAAAGTCAGGGCTACGGGTCAATGGGGACATAGATGAGGGGAGTCCTTGATGCAGTGTGAGCAGGGAGGTGAATACATTGTACACGTACGCACCTGCGTCCGAGAACTCGTTGTAAGCGCGTACATACCGCGACGCGCTCTCGCCGGCGCTGTCGGTAGCATTTGGGAATAAGTCGGACGTAGTAATGTCGATGGACAGGGACCTCGACTTTTCGAGGAGTGTTCGTCGCTTCTGCTCCAGGACCATCGACATGTCCACCTTTCCGGACACTTGGCCAATCAGTTTCTTCCGTGCAGGTATATCGCGGGCATTGTTGACGGGGGCAGAAACCGGGGGGAGAGCGGTCGGACGGGGTGTACCCGCGGAAGTGGGGGGTCTCGCGAGGGGCGCCGAGCTGATGGAATGGACGCCTCGTCTGTGAGAGTTCTTGACTTTGGGGGATTCTGGCGTTCGGGTATTGGTGAAGGTGATCGTGACAGAAAACTGTTCGCCAGCAAAGTAGGAGGCTTGCGAGGGAGATACCTGCACACGGATGGCGGGGTCGACGTCGGTGGTTGCGGGATTGTCTGCGGACATGGCAGTTATAAATACAGTTGCGCGTGGAGGTCGAAGCTAATCAACATCGCGTACATTGTTTGCCAACGAGCCCCCTCGGATCCAAACGCCCATCATGGCCAGCCTCGAGCCGTTCCTCCTCATGTCGAAATCAGCCAAGGGCGCAGCAGCCGCAAAGCTCATCCAGGATGTCACCTCCGCTCCCGGCGTGTTCGTCTTTGCTGAGCTCCTCGAACTACCGAACATACAAGAGGCACGTCTGGTCGTTCCTCCCTGTTTCCGTAGCACCATTGACAAGACATGAAATCAGCTTGCCACCAGCGAGCAGCATGCTCCGTTCTTTTCCCTCTTGCAGCTGTTCGCGTACCGCACATTCAGGGACTACCTAGGTCGATCATCTCGCCCGTGTGCTGATCATTGTTGACGATTTGGATCGCAGCGCACAAGGACTCCCTTCCTCCCCTCAATCAAGCACAGATAACAAAGTTAAAGTACCTTACGATAGTCACGCTTGCAACAAAACACCACGTATGTCCCCGGCCACGACGCCACTTTTTGGTCCGCTAAGATGGCACACCCGGCAGATCCTACCATACTCTTTGCTCCTTGAGGAACTGCAGGTAGCAACGATCAGAGAACTCGAGGACCTCATCATCGACGCGATCTACCTCGACGTTCTCCGCGGAAAACTAGACCAAAAGGAGCAGCAGCTCGAGATTGAGTACACGATGGGCAGGGACCTCGAGCCAGGCAAGCTCGAGAGTTTACTAGAGGCACTTCAGAACTGGTTCGTCTTATCGCACCGCCTTTATTGATCGAGCTCTCTTTAATGTACGCCTTAGGGCGGCGACGACGGCGACTGTGTTGTCAGAACTGGACCAGAAGCTTATGGAGGCTGCCACCTACAGCGCCACGGTACAAGTGGAAAACGAAGAACACGAAAGGCTGTATCAGGCGAACCTGAAAGACGTCCAGGACCGTCAAAAGGATGGCAAGGGCGGAAGGCGATCGCAGTTCTCCCAGAATAGCATCGATAGTATGGACGTCGACGAGCCTCCGTCTGACGGACCCAGGCTTAGGAATCGCAAGCTGTACGTCCCATTTTCTCTCGTTTCCCCTGTGTTTTCCTTAAGGTTTTCATAGACCAACGGTGGACGCCTCTTTGAAACAGTCTGTAAGGAAGCGTAATAGAGCATGAATCTGTAGTAGCATGTGTATCACTAGTCACGCGTATCACGTGAGTTTCATTGGCGCGACGTGTTGCATGGCTGTGCTATCCCTCCTGACTCTTCTCCACCAACACCATGCCTGCAGAACGAGCCGGCGTAAGCCCCCTCCTTTGCGGATGCGTATTCGTTCGCGACTGATTAGATTCAAGTTCACCGTCACCATGTTCCTCGTCGACCTCTCTCCCTCCATGGGGGCCCCCAGAACAGTGGAGCTTCCCGACGGTCCCAATGGAGAGACTAGAAGCGTCGAGATGACGAAGTTGGAGTGGTCACTTCAGTTTGTCAAGATGAAGATTCAGGAGATGGCATGTCCCTCCTTTTCTTTCACATCTTGTATTTTTATGCGACGCCCGTGATGCTAGATATTCAATGGGCGAAAGACGGAACAATGTGGTATCATCACCTTTGGCTCTGACGGTGCGCATTCCCTTCTGCATATAGTGGCGAATCCCGTCCGTCACGTGTGTTCTCCGAAAAGATTGACTGGTGGATTTGCGAACAGAAACCAACAACGTGGTCAACGACAACAACGGAGGTTACGAGCACGTTTCGGAATACATTCCCATCGGACAGCCAAATGGCTGTACACTAGCCAAACTGGATGAGCTTCAAGCGTCCGAGACGGCGGGGGACCGTAAGCCTACGCTCTTTTTTTTGCACTCGTTATCTTAGCGACGTCTCTAAAATCAGCATTTGATGGGTTGATCGTCGGCATTGAGACGCAAGACATGTATTTGGAGAGGAAGCGCACTTGGACGCGCAAAATAGTGTTGGTTACTGACGGCGAGTCCCCGATGGAGATCGAGGAATGGGAAGCAATAGCGAAGAAAATGTCAAGTTTGAACATATCATTGACTGTCGTGTGAGTGAAGACCTCGTTCGACACGAGAGAGCATTGCTTTTATCCACTCTGCATGGACCATTCTCGCTTGACACCAGTCAACCAAATGCTGACATTTGTGATAGAGGTGTCGACTTTGATGACGAAGAGCTTGGGTATCAAGAAGAAGACAAGCCCGCCATAAAGGTAGGCAAAATATCTAGATATGCTTCATGTCGACAACGATTTCGTAGCGCGCCAACGAAAGCTTTTACGCCCGCTTCATATCAGCCTTGCCAGATGATCTTGGGCTGCTCGGATCACTGGAACACGCGCTCCTCGCGCTCAACTGTCCACACATCAAAGAAACCAAGTCTGCGCTCTTCTCGACAACATTACGTTTAGGAGACGTTGAGGTACGAGAGAGCGAGGCTGTCGAGATGAGCGTGCGCCTCGCGAAGTGCACCAGTGTTGCTAAAGCGGCGTCTTGGAAGAAATTTTTCAAGAAGGATACCGATGAGGAGGATCGCGATGCTGATCAGGAGAAGGCCGTTTTTAAGGAGATCAAGAGACGCACCGAATATGTTATCGACAGGTCCATTGAAGAAGAAAGTAAAGGACCAACCACCCAGGATACGCCGATGGATGTCGACGAAGAGAAGAACGTTGCGGGAGAGGAGACACACCTCGAAAAGGTTGAAAAGGAGCAACTTGTCAAAGGGTTCAAGTATGGTTCTACCTATGTCCCCTGTCCTGATGGCCAGTTTGAGCGGTTGAACACTAAGAAGGGCATCGAAATATGCGGATTTTTACAAAAGAAGAACGTGCGTTTCCCTCACATCTCCTCGGTCTTTTCTGTGTCAACGAATTCTTTGATTTGGTCTTCTAGTTGAATCGTTCGTATCCCATGAGTGAGGTTTCATATGTCTATGCTTCTCCCTCCTCCGTGCCCGACCAACTCGCGTTCTCGTCCATTGTTCAAGCCATGTTTGAAAAGGGTGTCTTGGCAATCGCGAGAATGGTGCGGACTGAAGGTGCGGACCCAAAGATGGGTGTTCTTTCACCTGTAGTATGGCCAAATGTGGACGTGATGTTATGGGTGCAGGTATGTCCTTCTCTCTTTGCACGGTCGGAATGATGATGGATGATCGTTGCATAGATGCCCTTTGCAGACGACGTCAGACATTATACCTTTCCTTCGCTCACTACCCTTGTCTCAAGGTCGGGCGAGAAGATCATGAAGCATCCGTATATTCCAACAGAGGAGCAACTCGAAGCTATGGACAACTTTGTGGATGCCATGAACCTCATGGAGGCAGGCGACAAGAATGAAAAGGGGTAAGTTTATGACTCTGGTCCCATTACGGGGCTCAGATAGGCTGCTACAGAGTTCGTCAACCATGGTTCGACGTACGCCTCTCGTATAACCCAGCCATTCATCGCACGAAGCAAGCCCAGCTCCACTCTGCGGTGGTATCAGATATTTCAACACACCCTCTTCCACCACCCCATCCTGAACTTACCAAATACTTTGATCCTCCGAAACGTGTGCTCAAGACAGCAAAAGACGCCCTGGAGGAATGCAAGGCTGCCTTCAAGGTGAAGGAAGGCACGTATTTCCCTTTCATTTTTACATTAACGTCGTGCGTTGCTCATCGAATGGCGCTCTTTTCAGTCCCCAAGAAAGCTCCGAAGGCACGTAAGGACGGTCATGTGCCCGCGCAGGACCAAGACGAGGACATGATTCTCCTCGATCAAATGGGCCCCGCTCGAAAACGACCCGAAGTCGGGTCACCTCAGAAATCGCAGGCCACCAACGCTTCTCTGTTGCGTGCCGAGAAGAAAAAAGTGACGAAGGACGACTCTGAGACGGAGTCGGAATCGGATGGAGAATACGTGTTGGAGTCGAGGCCGAAACCAAGTGCACCGGGGCTGCCGACCCCAACCCTGACGGATTCCCCCGAGCCGGACCCTGACCCACAGCGAGCACCTGGGAGGATCATCGGGAATGCTTACCCGCTCAAGGACTTCCGTCATAACCTCGAGCAAGGTGGCGTGGTGGCAAAGGCCGTTGAAGACCTCGGAGTCGTGGTGAGGGAGATCGTCGGGCGACCGTTTGCAAGTCGGCGGAAAGACGAGATGGTGAAGTGTTTGAAGGAGTTGCGCGAGGCATGTTTAATGGTAAGTGTACGTCTTGGATTGTGTATGGATCCGAATCACTTAATCGATCCTGTGACACGCAGGAGGATGGGATAGACGCGTGGAACGGGTGAGTTGGCGTTTCGTGTATTAACCCTCGCCGTTTTTCCGAGACTTTGTCGGTCGTGCAGGATCTTGAGAGGACTAAGGGAAGACTGCATGGGCAAGAACGGGAACAAGGACTTTTGGAAAGAGTTGCAAAAGTTAGGGCGTCACATGAGTCTGATCAGCTTGACAGAGGCAAAGCGCGTTGGAGGCATATCGGACGTTTCAGAGTCTGCTGCTGAAGTGGTAAGTATAATTTGTCCGGCCAAGCCTTTTGTATTTTCTGACGGTTGTGGGTAGTTTATGCAATAGTGAATAGAACAGGAAGTGTTTGTAATAGATAAAGCGAGTCGAGACTTTTCTATCCTCCTCCAACATCATGATGAGCACGCGAGCGATGCGAACTGTTGTGAACGCGAAGCGAATGTGTTCAAGTTGGGCTGGAGGGAGGATTTGTCACATCGCCACTCGTGTCGTCATTACGAAGCCCCTATGCATCACAAACCGCAACTTTACCACCAACAACCATCTCCAACGCCCGCCCACCGCGCGACACACGATGCCACTTGTCGAACCCCTTACCGCAGTCACGACCGCCGTCCAAAGGGAAGGCATCATCCCCGACGTAATCCCCAGGAGCACCCCTTTCACCCCAGAGGCGCTGCTCGTCGTAAAGTGGCCGACGGGGAAGGAAGCCATGCTCGGCAACACGCTGACCAAGATCGATACGGCCGACGAACCCTCGGTGTCGTTCACCCCGATGCAGTCGTTTGCAGCGGCGACCGACATCGGGTACACGCTCGTCATGACCGACCCGGACGCACCATCGAGGAGCGATCCCAAGATGGGACAGTGGCGCCACTGGCTGGTGAGTCGTTTTGGGGACTCGGCGCGTGCGGCGCGTGGACGTGTGCGTGCTGACGGGGCGCTCCGTGCTGTAGGTGACGGGTCTCAAGGCGCCTGCACTGAGTGCGCTCGATACGGGCGACTTGGGTGCACGTACGACGAGGCCGGCGACGACGCCTTACTACCCGCCCGCCCCGCCCCGCGGCACAGGACCCCATCGCTATGGTAAAAATGTCCAGTCGGGTGATGAGCCGCGACGCTGACCACACCCCCTCTTTTCGACATGCCCAGTATTCTTGCTGTACCAAGAACCGAATTTGAACTTTTCCATTCCCGCACACGCGCACGAGTACAAGAGCGGCCCCAAGGATCGGGCCATGTGGAATGCGGCGAATTTTGCGGAAAGGTATGGTCTCAAGTTGGCAGGGGTGAATCACGTCGTTGTGAGAGGAGACGAGTGATTTGAGGTGTGAAGAGCAATGCGAAAGTGGGTTGGTTGGTTGGATTTCTCGTGTGTACGTTGTATTTTTCTTTTATAGTAGAGAGAGAATCGAATCATCGTTGGGGGACAATCGCAATATCCCCTCAGGCTATCTCAATGCCCGCTCTATCTCAGCCTACTGCCAGTTCTCCCGCAGACTATGCTGCGTGAGTCCTCGGGCCTGCGCTTTTCTCGTATTTCTAAGGTGCACATACTACAGTCAGCTCGAAGTAATCCGGAAGATCGAGCGTCTCGGAGGGTCTGCCGGTTACGACTCGAACCCGAACGCATTCCGTGAATTTGTTGCCGTAGGTCCATCGGCGCTCTGATACACATGCCACCCCGGATTGACTACTTGGGTCGGGCATCCAGATCCTGGATCCTTTCAGACCAGAGTAATCCAACTCCCATTCGGCTCCCCTCTGCTAATCACCGCATAGCGTCTGGACCAGGTCCATCAAGGAACTCGCCAACATTCATAGTGATCGGGCTGCGCAAGCGTTGAAGGCCAACTTACAGGCCGAGCTCGACTTGCATCACTCTGTAAGGCCGCTCTGCCCGCAGCATGACGCACTCCCATTTGACTCCCCCCGCGTGGGCGCATCGTGCATAGAATCAGAAATTGGCTCAGAGACAACGGTAGGCCCTCTGCGTCGGACGTTGTACCGCGTTCACGATCATGACGGTCGTTCTGCATGTCAAGCGTCTTCAGGATCATCCAGGGAATAGAGTCGCTCGGTGGATCTGTCGGCCTTGAAACGTTCGCAAAGGAACTCCGGACGAGCGCGACCGATGTGAGAGGATCTGTTGCCACCGCAGCCTGGCCTGTCGTCTACGCCTGGGGCTTCGCGGTAGGCGGTGTGGTCATCACGTCCGTGACCATCCACGCCGGCGGAGACCACCACGGCACGGGCTACGCATGGGGCCCCGCGTTCGGGGCGGGCAATCTGCAGGGCACCCTCGCCTACGAGAGCTACAGCGCGAATGGCTTCCACTTTCAGAACCTCGATGGCGTTGCCGCGGCCGAGATCATGCTGGACGGTAAACTCACCTCTCAGTTCGTGGGGGTGCTTCTCGGGCACAATGCATCCTTGGCGTTTGGTGGAAAATGGCAGTGGTGAACGGTCCCGCGGGGTTGGGACGTGGCGTTCCACGCAAAGATACGTTTGTACGTTGAACCTGTGACTGGATTTGGGTGGCATACC
>JBBPLW010000077.1:0-56368 GCA_038089995.1 Tylopilus balloui | reverse complement strand
CACTCGGTTCTGCAAGGGTAAGATTCCAGGAGATGTGATCGAGATGTCCTTCCTTTTCGATCCTGACGTGGGCTTGTTCTGCTCTGTTTTACGCCGTCGTCTATCCGCGATCGGATAGCTAACCTCAAACCTTCGGGTCCATGAGCTTTGATTGTATACAAAGATGTCCAATGTGAACTTCTCCGACGGATAAGCCTTCCTCTGTCCAAACCGATGGCCGTCGCCAGATTCGGTAGGTAAGAGGCCCACAGAGACGACGATGGGCTCTCCCGAAGGCACCGGCAGGGGTGCTTGCCGACCGTCAAGCTGGGTACCCAAGACGGTCGGAAACGGCGTCTGTGGCACCGCGGCGGACAAGCCCGTCCCTCTCTCGCGTTTGATCTCGACGCTCGGTCCGGAGTAGGCTTGTTGGCTCCCCAGTGCCTGAACGTGCGGCGTGCTAGGTGCTATGCCTGGGGTGAACGCGGGGTACGCGGGCGTAGGCGGTGTGACGAATGCTTGCGCATGCATTTCAGGCGGTGGCGCGTTGACGTTGAACCCACCCGCTCCACTCGGCGGCAGAGGCGTCATTCCAAACATGGTGGAAACTGATCGATTGAATGCCTGAAGTGCAACAGAAGGAGGGGTGTAAACCATTGTCGGGGCAGGTGATGCAGCGGGCCCTCCAGAATGCCCGCGAGACGGCAGTGAGAGACGAAAGTTGGTGGCAGGATTGATTGCACGCATGGCGGTGATATTGCCGGGAAGTGTGTGTCGTTTGCCTGCGATCGCTTGAGGGGTCGGCGTTGCGGATGCGTGAGACGAGAACAAAGATGAGACAGCGGTATGGCCTGGAAAGGGTGACGGGGGCTCGGGAAGGGCATTGCGCCCTACGGAGGTCTCCTGAAAATCTACAGGTTCCTCGCGAGGCCTAGACGATAAGTCGAGAATGCAGTTCCACCGAGACGAGAAGGTCTGAGTCGGGTAGGACAGGATGTTGTCTTTGATGTCACTTGTCAGATAAGGCCGACCATAGACAGTGATTGTCACTACTCTCTGTAATTCGCCGCCGCTATCGAAGCCCCGGCCCGTCAACAAGAGATGCTCCTGATCGTTTGGTGTGCTCCAGAAGGATACGACGTAGAGGAGGTTGTACTGCTCCATTGAACGTATCAGAAGAGGAAAGAGGCGATTCTGGATATCCGAGTCAAAACCACACTCTCCCCATCCAATCGATCTTGTAGTCACACCTTCCCCGCCGATCTTCACATCCAACCGCTCGAGCGAGAAGCCCATAGTCGGACCTGACTCACCAGAGTTTTCCACCTCGACGCAGAGGACCACCGTACGTTCACTACTTCCGGCCTCCCGTTCTTCGTTCCCACTTTCGAATTCATCTCGATCGCCTTTAGAAGCAGACGAATTCTTCGGTAGCAGGACGTGCGGAACAAGTACGGTGCGCATTCGTACACGAAACCCAGAGACTGTATGCAGAACTTTGCGGTAGGATTTTCGCAGGATGAAAGTCTGTTTGGAGGTGGGAGGTGTTCGAATCGGTGCGGACAATGGAGGAAGCGAAAAGAGTCGTTGACGAGCGTCATTTCCTAGTCGAGTTGAAGAGAAGTAGGGCGACTCGAAGTCAGATGACGCGCTGGAACCTTTTGCGAAACAAAGTAAACGATCATATGCCGTGGATCCTGAAGAATAGACGCACCCAGTGTGAGGCCATCGAGTAAGTTGATTTCGTCAAAGCCAGTATCTTGATTTTCTTCGTCTTCTTTGCCATCCTCACCCGTTGCGGCTCCCGACTCCAGATGTGAAATCATATCCGCCTTGACCAGGTATGCAACAAGCGGGTGAGTTGATTGGGTGAGAGATAGTGCCTTATCCCGTAACGTAGCCGAGGCGGTTAAGCAAAGCAGGGGATCAGAGAAAGGAAGGCGCAGATAGGCTAAGAAGCTCAGCATGGTCTGCACCAAACACAAGGATGTAATGACCTACTCACAGACAACGAAGGAGAGTTCATAGACGGCAATCCAATTTCTCTGGGTCTCGGAAAACAGCAGAGCGAACTTCTCCTTTAATGATTCGTCTGTTACTTTCTTCGTTCCCCAAATTCCGGAAAAGAGCAGAGTTCCATCAGATTGCACATATTTGCGGTCACTTTCAGTAGTTGATGGGATTGGATTAGGGGTGCTGGGTGGAAATATCGAAGGATGAAGCGAAGGCGGGCGCCCCTTGGGAATGGATGACGTGCGAGGAGGGACAAGACTGGCAGTGTCTAGTGCATCTTGGTTTGGTGTTTGAGATATATACGTCGCTTCTAGCGATACTTGCACATGAGTGAGCAAGTCTACGAGGGACCGCGGAGGATTATGGTAATCGTGCATATCATTGGGGAATGGATGCTTGACGTACATGACGAGAAGCAGATTCAGCTGCTCGTCTAGTTACCCGTGAGGTTCGGTGAGAGCGCGGCGATGAGTATACAATGTACCTCACCGAAGAAGGCCTGCTTTCTCTCTACATGAGGTTCTTTGACGCTCGCGAGCCAGTCGTCGACGACGACATCTTCTGGAAACGATATCGATGTATCCGGCGTAAAAACCTCGAGCATGCAGGACCCAAAAAGTGACTCGAGCGATTCCCCCGAAGCCATGGCACGACCTAGTGACGGTCGATGAATTCAAGAATGCTACATGTATGAGCGCAGTTTCGTTCAGATTGCTAGACGGACCGACCTTGGTAACCGACTCGTGTGGTGTTTGACAAGGACCCGATTTGGTACAAAAGTAGTAGTACAAGTTGATTAGATCTTCGTTCGACCATGCAATCGTTTCCACCTCCAGACCTCGCCTCTCACGCTGGACTGCTACTAATCACTGACGAAATTCAAGCCCCTGCAGATTTCTTGATCCACAGATTTCTTAATCTGCGCCTAAAGGACTCAAAGCGGTCTCGATGTCTCTTCCTGTCCGTCTCAGAGGACTTTGAACGAATAAGATCGGTGGCATCCAAGTCAGTGCGTACAGGCTAGCATCTGCTCGACGGTATATTGAATGCATCACGAAGAGCTTGAACGTCTCGCAAAACGCGAGGTTCAAGTTCATCGACGTCTACCCGCACCTCGACGAGTCCGAATCGGAAGCATCCGACCTGCCTGATGTGCGCTCCAGAGGCTCAAAACTGAGACGGATCTTCGACGTCGTCTCCACGGATCTGCGTAGTCGACAGGATGACGATGGAAAGTGTCTCGTCATCTTGGACGACATCGCAACCCTCGAGTGGCTGGGATATTCCGTTCTAGAATTATCGAGACTCTGTCGCGCGCTACGGGCAGTGTGTCTCAAGGTAGGGCATACTTTATCCTCGCAGACATGCCAATCGAGAGACGCGCGTCTGCTAGGAATCTGCGACCCTCTTGATACGCCATCACGTCCTCAATCGATCAGAGCTTGACCCCCTGTTCCGACACCTTTTGCAGCTCTGCTCCTACCACATAGAGGTAAGACCTCTATCAAGCGGCCGCAGCGGCGCTGTGAGCGGCGAGGTGAGTTGGGTTCCCTCACTACATGATCCGAATGATGAAGCCCAACATACACTTTATAGCTGTGCCTGCACCTCGGTCCTGTGGAAAGCAAACCTTCATATCCTCTGATCGCTCGTTCCGCTGCATTGCAATATCGACTGACAGACGGTGGTGCCACGTTTTTCAGCAAGGGCACTAGTGAGGGGGTGCTCTAGAACGACATTCAGTCGAAAGTTGTAATTATCATGGTAGCTTCCGTGTCATGTAGGATGATATCTATTCCTTTTGGAAGTAAAGTCTCGTTGACCTACCTTCACCAGCTCACGGCTGCCGGCCGTGTGATCGATCAAATGAGAACCTATGGGTAGCTCGATTACGCAGAGCATGACGCGTTTACCGCAACGCAATGTTACAAACGCCTACCCAAACTCCACGAAAGTCGTCATTCATCACAGATAGCACGCAGAGTCTCCTTCAAGCTCTCTTCCGTGTACACGATCCCTTTTAGAGCTCCCGCGTACATGTTCCACACGACTTCCCTGTACCCCATGTACCCATCCACGACGGTTTCCTTTACGTGCGTGAGCAATACCGATACCGTCCGGTCATCCTCTAGGTATAACCGAAGCTTCGTCACCGCTGCTCTGAGATCGCGTCCGCATGATTCAACAAACTTTGCATGCAACTCTTCAGCCGCGGACTGACGAGCCCAGTCTTGTTCAGTGAGCAACGGAACCGGCCCCGCCAGGTTCGTCGGCGGGGTTATCGCACGCGAGGTGTTGAAAGCCCGCACGCGGTCTACCCATTCTTGCAGAGGTTCGCACGGACCCTTGGCGCAGAGTAAGATAAGATTTTGACAGGCGCGTTTGAGGTCTTGGTCGATTTCCTGAGGGACGGGGGAATGGCTTCCAGCGTGACTTTTGGTTAGCTGTCGACAGCCACTCACATGTCTGGCGTCCGTCATGCTCTCGTATCCACGTGCCATCCCGAGCGATGCAAAGAGTGCATCGGGAAGTAACGCAGTTGTCCGGTTGAAGATGGAAACCAGCGCGTCTGTGCGTTATTCAATGTCAGTAAGGCTTCGAGGTGTAACTAAGTAGATGGTTACCTGTCACGCCCTGGCCAGTCTGTCGCTGGGTATCCCTCCCGGCCAAGTCCAGGTTGTTCGCAACTTCTTTCAGGATCAGGAGATGTCGAACGAGGAAGAGTTCTCCATCGAGCGTGCTGACAGGGGCATTGCGTTGTCCAATGATGGTGCTCGACGATACGAGCGACTGTCGACACAAGCTCACGGCTTCCTGGGCAATGTCTTCAAATATCGCTGGCTGGGAGTGGACGTGAACCACGGATGCTGCATGGCGCACCAAAGCAATACCTTTACGAAATTGTATAGTTGGGATAGCACCCATACAGTTTTTTGCAATGTTGGATACCATGTCTCCTGCTTATCCAGGGAAGAAAGCTGGAACAATCGACTAACACTTTCCTTTTCCCTGACGTCGAACTGAGAATTGGGCTTTCTTACAGCTAAGGTGGTCCATGAGCGCCCTTCAACCCATTGAAACGAGTCCCGAACAACAAACCTACGAGTATATCTGGGTATGCTAGATCTTCCAGCTTTGGGACATAATAGCGGATCTCAGCCTGAATTAGGCTCTGAGCCTTGAAGAACAGTCTTGTCTGAGCATCTTGGAGAACCATTTGTAACAAGTGACTGATATGAAGTCTCCCGAGGCCTCTCGGTTTCGGGTGGTCGAGGTCCATGCTAAGCTCATCAGGAGGCTCCTCAGGGAGTTCAACGACGTCAAGAACCATCAAGGCTTGAAGAACAGTACAAACTTCACAGAGCGTAGTGAGTCGGGTCTCATGAAGAATACGAGGTCGAAGGTCGTCGTAAAGGTAATCACAGAGAGTTTCCAAGTAGGGGCTAAAAGTACGGTTGTGGATCAAAGGCGATAGGCGTAGTGAACGATTATGACTCACTACAGCTGATCCTCACCAGAATCGAAAAATTCGCGGAAGAGATTGAACTCGTCCGTACATAGTTGTTTCAGGTAGGCACATCCCGCGTTCGTCTATACAGCAGAATTAATGTCAAAAAATTTAAATGGAGAAAAAGACTTGCAAGTTCGACTAGCTCGGTGTGTGTCGGATCCAGCCCTCGTATTTCTTCCATCAAAGGTCCAACCAAAAGAGTCTTGCGTGCACTAAAGTATGCTGAATGGCATTCAGACAAGAGAGCGGAGAGTTCCTCTGGGTGTGCAGCCGATCTCCGTTCCAGTTCGTTGAGAAGAGGTGCTAGTTGAGGTGTAACACTCCGAAATCTGGTGTACAAGAGATGCATCTGTGCTGTGATGGAAACGTCCTTCTGGGATTAACTGGAAAATACTCGAGGCAGACAGAAGCCGTGCTACCTTTTCAGACAAACGCTTGGATATGTCTGTTGTGAGGGCTCTGAGGGAGCCGACAAAAAACATCTTGATGAGCGTCATGCCGCGTGTCATGCATTGCTGGAAGCGTAGTAGATAGACCTCTGCTTCCTTGTAATATCGCTAGACACAGTTTTCTCAGTAACGTGGCATTGGTGCGATGACCATCGGTAGCAGAACGTACATGAGCCTTTAGGTATTCAATGCATATGTCGACACGTTCGACCATGTACAAAAAATCAGTCTGCAGAACAAGCGATTCTCCAGGATGATTGAGCATCCGAGTTGCGTGTTCGAGCTCCTGGAAGTACTCGAGCCTAGTATCAATCTCGTCAGTGAGATCGAGCAATTTGTCCTGATGACCAGTCGGAAAGTAACATCAGCGAGCAAACGACCCAGGTAATGCACAGCGACAGACCCTGTCTTTAAGGAGCCGTTCGCAGGCATCCTTCAAGCTCCTGCCACTCTCCCCGACGCTTCTCCAGGACTCAAGCATGCTATCCACCTCCTTCTCCACCTCGTCAAGTCGTTCGAGCAACATATCTGCAGTGCCCAAATGGTCCGCGACCATGGCCACATGCGCCCTGAAATGGGCTTCTTGGCTATGCGCGACGGAACGATCGACTTGTGCGAACCAGTCATAGAATTGCTGCGGCGTCTGTATGGGCACCTTGGGGTCCAGTGCATGCGAAAGCGCTGAACGCGTGAATGCAGAAGCGGGAGTGGAGGGCCGCGAACCTGACCCGGGTTTGATCGTCGGGCGTAAACTGGGCGTCGGCGGGCGCGAGGCGTCGTCCTCGACGGCAACCTTTTCAAGTCTGAGACAAAGCCTCCCACATGGCGGCGAATCGAACCTGGCTTACTTTGAGAGGAAGGGGTGACTTTTCGCCCGCTGCTTTGATGGCAGCCACACTCTTGAGAGCGAGGTCGCTCAAGGGCGCTTTAGTTTCCCATTCTTCGAGGGAGATTTGGGGCTTTGGTTGCAATATCGGGGTTGGAGGTGCAGCGGGACGACGCTGTGTGTTTTGCCGAACTGCAGACATTAATATTGGTGAGAAGGTGAAATCCTGCGCGTTCTAGTCGGAGTCGGCTACCACGAACAAGTTGGAGAGCAATGACAGGGTTCAAGTATGCACGTAGATGTCTGTAGCGTATATTACATTACCAGGATGTACTAATTGTCAGAAGGGTGGATGAATAATAGCCATTGCAGCCTTGGGGCGGTGGCTATGAGGCTCCGTCTGCCCATGGCGATGGCTCATCGGGCAATAATGGAACCGAAAGCGAAGGTACAATCAGTGGCGGTGACTCTTTAAGGGCGCCAACGGACAAGCTGACAACAGTGGTCGGTTTCTCCATTGACGCGGTTCTCCGGTGCAGTCCAGCTAGCAACGGTTTCGGTGCAGGTTCGAGCATGAAACCGGCAAGGTGGCTGGGAAAGCTGTACAAAGGTACGTCAGGAGGGGCCACTTCGCCGGTCGGGGGTTCAGTCGGTGCTGACGGAGATGGCAGCTTTAGACTCGAACGTAGATCGGACGGCGTGTCTAATTGATTGACGGGACCTGGAGCGTCAAGCGAGGCAGTCGCACGTAATCGGCCGTTCTCTCCTTCGATCAGTTTGAGTGCCTGGCGCAATGCGTCTTTTTCCAAGCGCGTTTGGCTGAGCTCCTCTTCAGTCTCGGCCCTTTTCATACGCTCGGTAGCAACCATCTTGTTCGCCTGTGGGACGTTGAGATGAACGGAATCTACCCAAGAAGGAGCGGCTACCTCTTCAAACAAGGCTTGCGACAAGGACTCGAGCTCCGCTTCCAGCGCGGCCTTGGCGGCATCTGCGGCCCCGTGAGCCCGACGTTCGCGCTCAAGTTGTTCTTGCAAGTCTTCGATCTCCTTCTCTCGAGCGTTTGGCACCAAGGAGGAGAGAGAGGGTGAAGTGAGATGTGAAGGGTGGGGAGAGAGAGCAGGCGATCGAGCACCGCCTGTGCGCGAATGAGGGATGGGTAGAATAAATGTGTAGCTGACCCACCACTACTGAATCTGAATCTGAAGAAGCGGCTTTCCTGGCTGGTCATCGGGGTAGCAGGTTGAGTGGATGCCGTCGACGGGGTCGGAGGGTTGACGGCTGCAGTGGATGGAACGGTAGGTGTGCCGGACTCGTTCAGAGGACCATAGTCCAGGCTACGAGTGCGATCTTCGGGTTTCTTTTCCGAGATGTGATTCTGTGCCTCGCGGGCACTCCAGCGATGCCAACCGACATCCTTTGCGCTGCATGGGGTCTCCCTCTTGAGGGCCTCTTCGAGCATCTCATTGTTGGATATGACCAGCTGGAGGTTTGACTTTGCGATGTTCAGCTGCGTCTCCAATTCTGACTGGGTCTTGAGTGTGTTCTTGAGAAGAAAAGACTAGTGTGGATTGAGACGCGGTCGGGGTAGAACGAAGCTGGGGAGGTGGGCTCACGAGGTCTTCGACTTTGTTGAGGACGCGTTCGAGGGCGCAGCGGAGGTCTTCTTCCTGGCCTTGAGAGAGCACGCGGCGGGCATCACGCAGTTCGTCGTCCAGGCCATGGAAGACGGCAGACGTGGGCGAGGACTGCACTGTCGACATCGACGCCAACGGAGACCAAGTCCCCGCACTGCCTCTGCTGATCAGCCGAGATGTGAGCGTCCCTGAGACTCACGCACTCACCGCCTCCCAGTAGAGCCTTCATTCCTCATGGCGGTGCTGTTATCCACGTTGTCGGCCGGTCAACATCACCCGTGCGATGCTCTCACCGCCACGTCTCTCCCACTGCTAAGGCACAGCGACGCCTTTTTCCCGTCCGCTTATATATCAGGGCACGCTCGTTTCTCAACCATCCAACCACTCCTCCATGCCTCCCCCAAAGAAGGTCGACCCTCCGCACAAGCTCTCCTTTGCCACCAACAGCATACGCAACTCCACGTTTGCTGTGGACAACGACAAATTCTACTATGAGATCGTGACCCGGTTCTGGCACCCTCACCTCACCAAAATAAACAAATACGACTACGAGAACCGTGTCGTGACCTGCGTCGCCGAGATCGAGTCCGTCCCAAAGTCAGAGGTCAAGGTCCGTTTCAACACGCCCGACGGTGAGGGCGAGTGGATGGGCGCTGCAGATTTCATCAAGTCCGACGGTAGTGAGATGTGCGTCATCACATTCGATTCGTGACGCGGTAAAAAAAAAACTGACATCGCCGTAGCGGCGGCGTATTTACCGCAGGCGAGGGTGTCAAGTACCGCTGGACGATGCACAAGCGTTGCTTGCAGGTATGCAATATGCACGTACACTACCACGATTTGAGCTCATGTTCAAACAGCTTGTCAAAGTCGATGATGATGAAAAGATTCCGGTCGCAGAATACCACCCGTACAAACGTCACTTTTTTATGTTCCGCATGTCTCAGCATGCATGGCTCGAAATCAAACCTGAGGCCACCGCCGCTCTCGAGAGGATCATTGGTAAGCACAAATCCTGGGACGGATGGCGTTGGACTGAGACTGATCCATGGTCCGTCACCGACAGTGAGCTATCTCATCATTGAGAGGCGTCGACGCCAGGCCAAGATTCACATCAAGTTGGAGCACGATTAAGCCTCATGATGCGCCCAGGTCCTCGTTTCCACCATCACAGCCCCTGCAGTGAGGCTGTGTGTAATATGGAGCATCGTCGCATATTTATCCATCACTGATCTCGTCACGAAGTCGAGTTCGTGAGGTCTGTTCGCTCCGCTCGTTGTACTGATCGTATCATGGTCGTCTCGAACACTCTCCTTTGTTCTCCCAATGTCGTCCTTCTCTGTTCTATGTACCGCATCTTGCATCCTTCACATATTTACAATGTCTCTGTCATAATCCAAGCGAGCCGACGGCTCGGAGTGTTACATCTCTGCTCCACCTGTCCGTTTTGCACTATTTCCCACTTCTTGATGCCAATAGTAGATCTACCTGCCACGCCGTCTGACAACAAGCTTAAGAGTATCCAAGGCCTGCTATCTCTGGGCTGGTGGGGAGCAGGTCGAGGTTCTTGATTCGGATTCTGACGCTGAAACGCTACCATTGCGTGGGAGCGAGCGCTGGATAGGCAAGTTTTGGGAATGTCGCGACACCTCCTAATCATATGATGTTCCGGCAGAGCTGACTGAGCACATCTTCCTCAGATCTCGCCCTAATAAAATATCAATCGCACGCCCGACATTCCCTAGCATGGCTGCCAACTTTTCCAGCATCCCTGTCCTCGACTTTGCGCTCATCAATGACCCGGCTCACAAGGCCGAGTTCATCGACCAGCTCAGACATGCTCTCATCAACGTCGGCTTCCTCTACTTGAAAAACCACACCGTACCCCAGCAGGTCGTCGATGACCTTATCGGCTATATTCCACGCCTCTTCGATCTCCCGCAAGAGGCAAAGGACAAGATCCTCATGGCCAACTCCCCTCATTTCTTGGGGTATTCAAAGCTCGGTGCCGAGTTCACCAAGGGAAAGACAGATTATAGGGAACAGTTTGATTTCGCAACCCCACACGAGACCCAGTGGAGACCCAGTGCCCCGGAATACTTGCGGTTGTGGGGCCCTTCCCAGGTGTGTGATCATTCCTTCCCCGGCAGGCCGACAATTCGAGAAACCGACGAACGGTTCCCTAGTGGCCCGACGAATCGCTTTTACCAGGATTCCGAAATATCATGGAAACTTACCTCGCGCACGTGCAACAACTCAGCTACTGCTTCATCAGTTTGCTCGCGCAAGCATTCGGTCTACCGTCGGATGCGCTCGACAAATTCTACGACACGGACGAGCTGATGCAGCATAGAGGAAAGGTGAGATCAGGAGAGGACGAGCGACCGGTACCGAGATGCATTCACAGGTTGTCAAATACCCAGCCAACGATAGGTCGGTCACCGATCAAGGCGTCGGACCACATTACGACGCCGGCTTCCTCACATTCGTAAGTAATCTTTACGGCTCCTCAAACAATGTCCACACCTGATCTGCGTCGCAGCTCCTGCAAGCTTCTCCCCATCCCGGTCTCCAAGTCCAGAACCTCGCTGGCGAATGGATTGACGCACCTCCTATTCCCGGAACCTTTGTGGTGAACATCGGAAAGGGTAAGGGGGTCTGCATCGGTAGTCTCGCCGTCGACGACCCTGGACTAACCACAGCCCCGTACGAACAGCCCTCGAATTCGTCACGCGCGGTCTCGCACGCGCAACATCTCACCGTGTCCTCTCACCCCCCGTCGGCTCGACGCCGCGCTACTCTGTCCCCTTTTTCCAAAACATCAGTCTCAACGCGCGTCTCGCCGATCAAATCCCCGACTGTACGTATTTTTCCTATCCGACGTTCACGCGTGAACCTAACCTCATCATTTATCCACGGCCGCACAACGAAAAAAAAAAAAAAAACAGTCCCGATAGATATCCTGAAACTCAAGGAGCTGAGAGGCGATCTCTCAACGACAGATTGTACGTGAACCCCCAACCCGTACAAGCACGCCGTCTTACCCGCCGTTGGGACACAGCCGTCAATTTTAGCGAATTCGATCGCGAACCCTCGGGTAAAGTCAACTTGATCGGTCGCGTCAAGTGAGTCCATGTGCTGCACGCACTTGATATACGTACACCATTGACGCTCGGGCGTTTTTTTTTTTCGGTTCGATTTAGGAGTCACCCCGACGTCGCCAAACGCCACTATCCCGACTTGTTCAAGCAATATTTTCCGTTGGGGCTACCGACACAGGTCAGTGCGCATTGAATGGAAGAGCTTTGGATGGCGAAACGAGGAAGCGGAGGTATACGAAAGATCTCATGTTGTCGATGTTTAACTGGCATGTCTTGTAACGGCGGTCTCATCAAATGCAGCAACGGTAGTCAGCAACGTAAATTGTCCAACGTAACTGGTAATTTGATCAGGTAGTGAGGTAATGGCACAGCAGTGGATTAGATGCGGGTCAAGAAGGTGGACGGGTCATGGAAAAAAAAGCAAGTATACAACGATCAGAAAACCCTGGATATATACATCGTTAGCCATATGCGGAGATGGGATGAGGGGTGTTGGTCGTTGAACAGACGAAGAAGACCTGCATGAAAGAAAAACACACACTAGGTCTGCTTACGCCGTCCTGCGACGTTGAATTGCAAGAGGAGCGTATACAAATGGAAGAAGTAAAAATGCAGCATAGAATACACCAAGGCGAAACCACCAGCGTGGCGGAGTATAAGAGCACCCGATGCCACCATTTGAAGTTGGTGATCAGCCACGACTTGAACGGATGGGGTGTGTTCTTGCGTTTCCGTCGCTGTGGGTTCAGGAGCATCCTCACGAATCGTCGCTGCAGGTTCTATGATAGGAGTTCGAGGATCGGGGACGTCCATCTCAGCAGCGGCAGGGGTCGCAGATAGTCAACTGGATCCTTCTGGGACAGTGATCCAAGCCGTTTCCGGAGGGGTCGACGGTGGGGGGACGTTCTCCTCATCGCTGTCCTCGTCTGCGTTGCTATCACTCTTGTCCTCGTCCTTGGGGACCTCGATAATGGGAGCGGACCCAGGCTCGTCTTCGCTCTTTTCCGATTCACCCTTGGTTCTGGCCTCTTGTTCCTGAAGCTGTTGACGGAGCTTGGTCAGCTCGAGCTCCTTTTTCTCGAGTTCGACCTTCTCTTTCTCCTTTTCAATAAGCTCCTTCCTCCTTTTCTCGCGCTGTTCACGAAACGATCAGCGACTGAATCCCGCAGATACAAGCGGAAATGATGGAAAGCTCAGCAAACATTTGCGCCAAGCACTCACTTCCAGCTTTTCCTTGAGTTCGCGAGCTTCCTTTTCCTTCTTCAAACGTTCCCTCATTTCCCTCTCGCTGACCACCCAGGCAGCCACTCCTTCCGCTGCGGCTTCAGGTTGCGACTTATTCCGTAGCAAATCTACAGACGAGAGAAAGGAGAACCGTTGCGTTAGTAAAGAATTGGTCCACACCAACGCACCAGCACACGCCAAGGGAGATCGTGCCGGCCCAAACCAGATACAAACTTACATCCTTGCAGTGCCGCAACGCTGAACTCGTCATCCGGAATCGAGTCCGCGAACTTCTTGGCCAGCTGGGCAAGCTTGACACCATCCAAGGGCTTGGCGGAGTGCTGGCAGGCAGTAATGTGCTCCTCGATAGGAGGCGGAAGATACGCCTGATTCTTTGACCCGAATGCATCGGAACTCGTGACGGATTCTGGTGGAGATTGCGAGTTTCTGGCCGAGGACGCCAACGATGAGGTCGATGAGGAGAATGAAGGCGACATTGACCATAAAGTGGAAGAATGGGATGACGGCGACTGAGGTGCTGGTGTCGACGGGAGCTCGACCCCCTCGAGGTCGCCTTCTATGGGTTCATCATCCTTGTCGGTTGACGGGAAGAAGTTACGGAAAAGAGCCTCCGCCTGCCATTTGGAAGCGTTCTTAAACTCGATCCAGACATCCATACGGCCAGGACGTGAAAGTGCAGGATCAAGACGTTCCAGGTGATTCGTGGTGCTGTTATTATTGTCAGCCAAGTGCCAACAAAGTAAATGATCAAGACTCACGCAAAGAGGATACGGCCCTCTGCAGCGGCAACACCATCCAAGGCATTGAGAAGACCACTCAAGCTAAGCGTGTTGACGTCCGATATGTGGTCCTTGTGGCGTCTGTGGCGACTGCTCGACACCGAAGGCTGCTCTGAAACAGTGGCTTCCTCTCCGTTGCTGTTGCCCGAATCAGGAGTTCCGTTCGAGCTCTTGTCGCGGGAGACACTGCGGGTGAATGCCGCGTCCAAGTCTTCGAGAAGGACAATGCAGCGAGCAGGAACACGACCCATGAGTGTGGTCAGGGTGCTGTCGCTGATCCATGAAGAGGACAAGGACAGAGTGTAGATGTCGAGCATCAGCTCTCCGGCGATCGCATGGATGAGAGAGCTCTTTCCTGATCCCGGAACACCGTGGAGGAGGTATCCGCGACGGAATGGAATGCCGCGATCAGCGTACCACTAAAGGGTCATTAAGCAAGGTGCGCATTCGGGAATAGCAAACGGCGTACCTTCTCGGACTTGAGGAAGTCACGGGCATCATTGAGTAGCATTTCCTTGACACCCGGGTTCAAGACGATGGACGACATGGGACGCTTGTGACGAGAATCTGTCCAGCGCCAGCTACCATGAGAGTCTGCAAAGTATATCTGAATACGATGGATGGCCTCTGCCTCGTACTCCTTCTTTGCTTGGAGAACGAGCTGCTTGAGGATGGCATTGCTTCGCGCCACAACGCTGTGTGGGGGACGTGTTAGCCGGCACAGGCTAAGATAAAAATAGAAACGAGTACCTTATTGACAAGACCTCACAGCCGCTGCCGTCTGTCTTTTTACTACGGCGCACCCTGAGCCAGTGACCCCTGTAATAAATGGTATGCGTCGTATCTGGCGTAGGCTGGAAGACAACGCGCGTCTTGACCTTGCCAGGCGGTGCATTCTCATCACCGTCCTCATCGTCGTCGCCAAACGAGTTGTCAGCGGTCTGAGTGCCTGAGAAGCCAGGCGTGGTCGTACGTGTGGTCGTCTCGAACTCTCTAGAGCGTTGCCACTCTGGGCGACGAGAGAGCCACAGCATGAGCCAGTCATAAGGGTAGTCTTCCTCAGAGAAATGGGCAGTGAGGAAAAAAGCTAGGCAAAATGGTCAGCTGAGTCGGTCGTCCACAGGACGGCGCTTACAGTTCACAAAGTGAGACCTGGGTGCAGAGTGAGTGCGAGATCGAAGGGATTCTGCGTGGAAACGTACCATGCGGAGCTAGATACCCTGCGCGCGGTTTCGACGGTGCCTCCCAAAACGACGAGCTTCACGCCGTCAATGATCGAGGAGCCTCCTGCGCCGCCGACGAGAGGCTGCACGAGTGACTTGAGAGCGTCCATGGCGGTGAGGATGTATTTGCGACAGCGTACAATCCAATGCTGCGACGCTGGGGGGAGATGGTGGGACTGAAGAGGACGTGGTGGGAGTGAGAACGCAAGGTTAGAAATTGGGGTGGAGGCGATGCAGAGTGGTCTAGACAAGCTGTGTGTCCAGCAAAAAGCTATATAACTAACGTCTACTGAGCGGGGGGTCACTGACTCGGTCAGGAACGGCTCTGGGTTGTCTGGATGAAGTGGGAGCAAGTCAAGACGCGTCAGCCAGGTATCGTGGGTTCAAAAACGCAGCCGCTGCAGCCACGCCACAGGGTCGTAGTGCGCAACCGAACTGCACCCAGCACATCTGATTCACTGCCATTATTACACCTTGCGGACCTACGTGATCTGGTAATACAGCCCCTCTACAGCTATATTCGCTTGCCATATCCCTAGCTTACGGACCAACCGGAGCATGAGGGGAGCAGGCAAGACGAACACATACGATACTGGGACCAACACGATCAATACTACCGATATACAAAGAGTGATGCCGGGCTTGATGACGAGAAAATAGAAGAGTGCTTGGTATGTCGTGGCGTCCGTAAACTTGCGGTGTGGGTTTGAGCACCAATCGCAAATCGACAGCGGGCGGACGCACCATGGCATAGGTGTTCTTGTAGAACGACAATTCGTATTGCACGCCTGATGTGCCGGATTCGACCGCGGAAAGCTCGGGAGGGTGTATACGCTGGAAGATTGGTCTGGGGGGATATGGCGGAGGATGGGCGAGGGGTCCATGAAACTTTGTTTGTAATGTCAGCTGAGAATAAAAAGATAAGGAGAGAGAAGACGGGTGATGACGGGGAAGGAAGGCAGACCTCGCCTCTGGCAAATATCCTGGCGCCCAGAAGATCAAGGAAGCATAAGAGGGCTCCAAGAGGCAACGTGATGAGAAGTGTCGTGCCGGTCTGGATCAGGGCGTGAGCCACCAGCACACGCCGCTCAAGCCACGGAAACGCGCACCAATGTAAAGATGAATAGATATATCCAGGCGATTAACCCATAGGGAAGGTTGACTACCATCAAGTGGAATACAGCGGCGTGGTACGCCCTGCGGCCCATTGGACGGAAATACCTAGCCCACGCATGTGTGTGGTGTGACCGGCGAGGACCGGCTGCCTGGGGGATATCGTTGTCGGCATCAGGCTCGCTCCCAGAGTCTTGGCAGAGGGAAAGGACGGTTTGGGTGAAAGAGGTCGAGGAGACGACTGTGCTAGCATGTGAGTTGGCGCGATGTCGCCTCTGGGCAGGCCGAAGCAAGGGCGTAGTTTCGCCCGGGAAGACGTGCGGGTGTTCTGCGAAAGCGTCTGAGTCTAGTGATGAGAGAGTGCTTCGTGTCGGGGCGTGGGCTGTTGCACGCTGTCTGCGAGAGGTGCGACGTGTTCCTGCACGCCGTTCTGGAGCGGGATAGGGAGGAGGGGGGTCAAGCAGACCGAGGGCGTTTTGTGGCTCCGTGCTCGACATTCAGCTGACAGCGACGCGGGCTCATTCGCACGTCGCTTTGTGCTAGCCGAGTAACACGGCGGCCATGGTTGCCCGGGCGTACGCCGCTGAAAGGACGCCATAGCCAAGTGGTTACGGCGACAGATTCGAACGTGGCCGAACATCTGTTACTCTTCGAGTGCGCAGGTTCGAATCCTGCTGGCGTCGCGTTTTTTTGTCGATCCCATGTGACAACGATGGATTAAAACTCGGCGTCTTTTGTCGTCCACATCAATATCTGCAGCGAACGGCGGCCGATGCGGCTTTCCCATCAAGGATGCGGGGACCCACAGCCCTCGGCTGGTGAGCGGACGACGTAGGCGACGGCGGCGGTGTGGGGCGGGTTATGGCCCAGAATGGAGATGGGCCGTGAGATGCCGAGGGGGTGAATTATTTTGTGCCCAGTTGCTCTGAGCCGCCCTTCCCATCTCGCCTAGTAGTATTGCTCTCCGCTCCTTCGTTTCACCCCAACCTCCTCCTTCTGGTCCAACTGGTCCATTCTTCTTCGTTCTCCGTACTCTACCACCACTCTCACCCTCGAAATGGGTTGCGTACAGTCAACCGGCATCGACAGCGAGGCAAAGGCCCGTGCGTACCCTCTTCCCACATCCACCGCGCTCTCTTGACACCCTCTAGGCAATGACGAGATTGAAAACCAGCTCAAAAAGGATCGAATGTTGGCCAAGAACGAGATCAAAATGTTGCTGCTAGGAGCAGGAGAGTCGGGAAAGGTCCGTCATCGCCCTTGGTAGCCACCCCGCTCACTACAGCCAGCACCCCAGTCAACGGTGCTGAAGCAGATGAAGCTCATCCACCACGGCGGCTACAACGACCAGGAACGTGACTCGTACAAGGAAATCATATTCTCCAACACGATCCAGTCAATGCGGTATGCCCACCTTTTTCTCCCTCTCTTCGTCTTGTAATGTTCACAATGCATAGCGCTATCCTCGAAGCGATGCCTCAGCTTGATATCACCCTGTCTCCACAAAACGACGCCCGGAGAGCCGTCATTCTTTCTCTCCCCATCCAAATCGAGGGTGAGGCACTGCCGCGAGACGTCGCCGACGCAATCCGGGGGCTATGGCGCGACCCGGGCGTCAGAGAAGCTGTCCGCAGGTCTCGTGAATTCCAGCTCAACGACTCGGCCGTCTACTACTTTAACGCCATTGACCGTATGTCAGCACCCGGCTACCTTCCAACCGACCAGGATATCCTGCGGAGCCGGGTGAAAACCACCGGTATCACAGAAACGACATTCAAAGTCGGTGAATTGACCTACAAATTGTTCGACGTTGGTGGTCAGCGAAGCGAACGCAAGAAATGGATTCACTGCTTTGAAAACGTCACGGCCCTCGTCTTCCTCGTCAGTCTGAGCGAGTATGACCAAATGCTTTACGAAGATGAAAGTGTGGTACGTATTTTTTTCTCGTCTTGCCTCTTTTCCGCTTTCAGAAGCTGATCCATCCCTTCACAGAACCGGATGCAGGAAGCACTGACGCTCTTTGATTCGATATGTAACTCTCGGTGGTTCGTCAAGACATCCATTGTGAGTATTTCGGTCCAGCCAGATCATGGTCATCTCACCACGTTCTCTCCTAGATTTTGTTTTTGAACAAGATCGACTTGTTTGCGGAGAAGCTTCCGTATTCACCACTTGTTGATTATTTCCCGGACTATACCGGCGGCGATAACTATGACGCTGCATGCGACTATCTCCTGCACCGTTTCGTAGCGCTTAACCAAAACGCCGCGACAAAGCAGATATATGCGCACTATACTTGTGCGACGGACACCCAGCAGATCAAATGTGAGGTCCAACTTTGTTCTGTGCGCTTCCAAGACTGATTCGCTCCCAAACAGTCGTCCTGAGCGCTATCCAAGACATTCTGCTACAAATTCACCTACGGGAATGCGGTCTCCTGTGATGAAGGCTCTGCCTTGCGTTCCCGTTTCGCTGCGCTCCTTCCATCGTATATCTGATCAATTTGTCATGTAGTCCCTACGTCCATGGTCTCCCTCGCATCAGACTTTCGCTATCTTGGCTATCTTCCTCTCTTTTTCCACGGCCTCTACTGTCTGTCCTGTACCCTCTGCCTTCTTTACGCTGTTTACCGGGGGTCGTTGTCCTCGATCTCGTACTTAATCTCCCTATCATTTTCGCTTCTCATCGCCCCTTTATCTTTTTTATTTCTTTATTTCTTCATTCCATCTTCCAACGGGGTAGCGTGAAAACCTAATATACCCGTTCCTTACGATCCGCTTAATGACGAGTGGTTTCCCCCGCGTCATCGTCCACCTTTCCTGTTCTTTTTTTTTTAATTAATTTGTGCTATGCTGTTTCCGGGGAAGGTGTAATCTTCGATGGGGCCCCAATCGTTTTCTTATACCTACATCGAGCGCTCGTCCTCGACGCTGTATGTATATAAGTACTTATGATGTGACGACCTGCAGGCTGTCCGGTGGCGTGGGGAAAGTGCGGGGGCCGGTCGAAAACTGATCAAGCAACGTTGGCTGGCACGCGCTAATCACGTCGCTGATTCAGCCGCCACCGTCGTTTACCCTGCCATCGATAGCAAAGCGCCGGGTGAACATGGAGAATGAAGGACGGCTGCGCCCGTATCATGCGCAGCGAGCAACCGGACGCCTGCGGAAACGGAAACGAACATGGCAACGACCGAACGTCAAATAAGATAGACAGGACGAGCAGGGCGACGTCCAGGATATGTACATGCATGTGCGTGAGCGGGACAAGAGCGTGGGAGACTAGGACGCGGTAGACCCGCGTACGGGCATGTCTGTGACGCGCCCCACGATATTGTATCGTTTCCTGAATCACGCCAGACGTCGGGAACATGTGAGACGCACGCACGGCCCTTCTCGAAGGGCATGCACGTACAAGAAAAATGAATGCCAGTCGTCGAGGACGTTACGCTCGTTCTCGCGGAGGGTGCTATAATCCGGCACGGCGTCCTCGGGTTTGAGACTCGACATGCCGAGACCCTTGGAGCCGTCCTTGCCCGCAAAGATGTTGTACGAGCCGCCTTTGCCGTACACGTCGCGCTTTCGCGTGACGTCGAATACGTCGCCTTGTTTTTTTATTTATTTAAATTGCGACGTGAGCGGTGTGCGGGTACGGTTTTACCTTTGATCGATACGTAGATCGGTTTGGAGTCGTCGGAGCCGTCGAATGCGGCGAGTTGGCTGAGCGTAAAGGGGTCGTCCTTGGGGAGGTCGAGGTCGTCTCTGGGCGCTTGCATGATGGTCTTGAGGGATTGCTTGTCGTCTGTCTGTGTGGTCACCGATGGAGGTGGTGGACGAGGGCGACGGCGAAAGAGGTAGACGAGGGGAAAGGCGACGGCAATGGCGCAGACGAGGTAGTAGACCGCGTCGGACATGGAGTACGGCAACTGCCGACCACCGAGAGCGGGCGAAGCCTGTGAGCGTGGTCGTCGGGGAACCGGTTCGATCTGATCTCGGGTCCCCGGACCTGATCGTCGACGCTACCAATCCGACTCTGTGCCACAAACTACTACAAGTTCAGCTTTCGAGGGTATCCATGCGTATAGAATACATCGACACAGGCGAAAATCGGGCAGGGCCCACAACGAACAAAGACGAAGACGAAATTAAGGCGATTGAGCAGCATGTAATAATCGAGGCCACAACTTCAATGTCAGGCGTACAATACCAAGTCAAAGGCTACAGGAAGGGAACGCAGTTATGAACATAGTGGCGTATACTTGTGCAGACACAAACGAGTGAGGGTATAGGGTATTCAGAGAGTGCACTCACCCCCTTCTGTTATGCAGCGAAACGGAGCAGCAACCGGAAGAGGGGGGTTAATGTTCATACAATGGCAGGCGTCCGTAACCCGCTTTCGTAACTCGTCGCACTTGCTTTGCAGCACTGTAACACGATCGTGCTTCGTTTCGGCTCTGACCTTTGATCCAGAATGGCATGCACTTACTTGGACACGGCCATAACGTGTTCAGCACATCCAGAGGAACAATAATATCCTTGGCAACTTCCAGCGCGTCGATCAACGTATTGTCGTTCTCCCACAGCGAGAGGCATCTGTTGCCAAATTTAGCGGGTCGAAAACGCCGCCGTACAAGATACCCACATGGATTCTTGGCTCGCGAACCACGTCGTTTGGAATGGCCGCTTCGTAAACAGGTTGCCGTCTGCACCGCCATGGCGGTCAATCGACATTCGGACTCTCCTGAAGAAATGGCTCTGGTGGTAGACTATACCGGAATTAATTAGCCAATACGTTTCAAACAATAATAACAAACTCACGCCATTGTTCAGTGTGCTTTCGATTGAACGACGGCAGGTGTCCAGCTTCCCGACCGTGCAGACTAAATAGAATGACGTCAGATCAGCACAGATCACTCAAATAACTTGTGGACGCCGCTTACGTCTGCAGAATGGAGGTGAGCATCATCTGCGTACTGTATGGGGTAAAAGTCAACATAAGCATGCTGTCAGGGCAACCATAACGAGGAAGAAATTGTTTCCAAAGGACACCCACTTGTACACGTACTCCCGACACATATACAGGAGCGTCGTATCGAGGTTGCACGTGTGCGCATCCAGAGCGTTCTGTATCTCCTGAGTTTCCCGCCAAGATTCCAATGCCAGATCCGACGTATTTTCCCTCGGGTACGTGTTTTTCCTCAGTCGAGTCGTGCAAAAATTCCACAAGAGCATACTGCGGCAATACAGCGCCCATATAGAATCCTTTGACGACTGCGTCTTGTGGTCGGTGGAGCTACGCTCCGATATCTCACCCGGGAACAACAACCGGAACTAAACAAAGGCGTCATCCATCCAATCAATGTAGATGAAATCCACATCCAATGTAAAATAATCAAAAACTTACATTAGCGGGGTCCGTCAGGTAAAGATCCGTTGGCTCCTTCCGAAATGCAATGCAATGCAGCGTATAGCTCGCAACCAGATTGAGCGCACTCCAGCACAATCTTCTGCACGCCTCTTTGTCCACTTCCTCGGGCGTCCATGCGGGATCCCAGGACGGAGCGTATGACCAAGAAGATGAAAAACGATCACTGCCAATTGACCCGTTGGGCGAAATAGAAATGCATGCGCATTTCCGTAAAGAGGAACGCGGCGAGCGAAGGCTATCCCTGGACATGCCATCATACAATCTTTTGTGGGCCACCGGGACTGTGTTGGGAGTAAATGCAGATACTTCAGGTTCGTTGTTATCCAAAAAGGTCAGGCCGAGAGCTCGGACGATGTGATCTAAAAGAATGAGAGACTGTCTCTCGCGTTCTGGAGTGTAAAGATGGTGCGCGGAAGATTCAAAGACAGCAAGAATCTATTATGATGTGAGAACGAACGGTGGCGAGGTGGTCAACAGACACGCACGAGTGCAGCTTGCGCGAGGGTGATATCTATCCATTGCGCATTCCAAGACCCCTCCAGGGAGGCTTGCGCTTGGTCACGGAGCCACGCGGCACGAGTTCGGCCTGCGGTGCCGAGTTCCACTTCGCTCGATTTCATGAGAGTGGCGAGAGCTAATCCGGCAAAGACAAGCGAGGGTTGCATCATCAACCGGTCCTCAGGATTGGACAGACTCCGCATAAAGTCAGGGGCGTGGACAAAGGAAAGCCAATGACCGGTGGTAGTAAATCTGGGACGAGCATCAGGCGAGAGCAGACAGAGTTCTCACAGGACACACAGGAAAGTCAAGTCAGAGGCGATATCCTTTAGTCTAGATCGCAATCGGGTTGAAACCGGTTCCAATGGGACAAAAGATACGCTCACGATTGATCGCGGGTGGTGGAGTAACTGCTGACAAGGTTATCCCACCATTCCTTTCGATTGTACTGGACGGAGGGGGTGGCAGGCATGCGAATCTTGTCGACAAGACGGCGGTCAGGATGCTGGGGACAAGGACGTAAGGGTGCCTGTTGTGTGGGCTAGTTGGTCTTCCTGATTAGTACATACCGTGGAGTAACCATCGGCGGACAAGCCTCTGGACGGTGCGGATGAGGAAAGTTCTGAGCCTTGAGGAGAGAGGGAAGGTTGGTTCAAGCGAATGTGGCCGTCTTGCTCGAGATTGGAAGTCCTGAGTGTGGGCGGATCGAGGGGTCTACGATCTTCGGGGGCTTCTTGGGCGTCTGGAATGCGGGTTGTAGTTCTCTTCCTTTTGGAAGGAGGTAATGGCGGAGCCGAACCGTCGGCGGGGCGCTTCTTGCAGGAACGTTGACGGGTTCCGGGACGCTTATCTGGGCCTCTTCGCTTTGGGACGGCATCATACTGGCACTCGTTCGATCGGCGGACGCAATTATGGCATATCGGACGGGTTGAGTCGCAACGGATCTTCCGCGCGCGGCTTCGGGGGCACGTGAACAACCAGGAGAGAAGCGGACGGGGACGCTTACCATTGACGACAGGCGATGACGAGGTTGGAGCCTTCACGCCGCGGAGGGGTGTGTGTTGGCGGAGCGGTGGCTTGTGCGGTTGGAGAGGGTGCAGGATCGCGTTTGAGGGGTGGCGATCGTTGATCAGGGTCGGGGAGGACGGGAGCGACGGGGCTCTGGGGTGAGGGATAGGAAGGGTCGCGGGCATCTGCAGGGAACCTGCGTGATGTGTGGTAGGGTATGCTGAGCGGGGAGGGGGGCGGAGGGAGACGGGTATGTGGATAGGAATGGGGGGAGACGTCGAGACCGAGATTGTTGCGGGGTGATATGGCGTATTCGTGGGAGTAGTGGTGATTGGGAGGATGGAGGTCGAGGGAGGGGTCGAGGAGGTGCTGCTGGGGCGGGTGCGGGTGCGGCACGGGGAGAGCGAGGTAGTTTGAGTCGAACTGCGAGGCGAGAATGCCTGCGGCGTTGTGGACGTCGAGATGGTCGGGATGGTAGCGGACTTTATTGACGTGAGTGCGGAGAAAAGGGCGCGAGGAGATGAGGGGCGTACTGTTAGCGTCCTGGCGAAACTGTGCGCCGAATATTGGGGAGTGGAGGCCAGAGCCGTCCTCGCTGGACTGTGGTCCGTCGTCGACGATCATGGCGGGGAAGGGGGAGTAGACGTCGCTGTTGGCAGAGGCGACCATGCAGCAACAAGACAAGACAGTCGATCCCGGGCGAGGGTGTCTCATGCTCACGTCCGCTTATGAAATCCATCGCTCCCACTCCCATATCCGGTCGCACCGAAGATCAGAAGATCAACAGAATAATTATTTTATTTTATTTTATATTCCCGCCCAAATCGGACCACAAATCACCCCCCGTCGGCCCCGGCAACCCCCCTTCTCGTGCCTGGTCGCACACTCCGCTTTAGGAAGTCTCTCCATCCGACCGTCCACCCATGCTCGCCTTTGTCTTTTCCTGCTGTGGCCTCCGTCACCGCCCGCACCTCCCCGTCCGTCGCTCCCCTCCACCTCGTCCCCGCTGACTCCCTTCCAGCCAGATGAACGCACCCCCCTCATCCCCCACGCCGACGACACCCCAACGCGAGTACCCTGCCCTCCTCCCCTGCCCCGCTCACCCCCCCTCCAGCCCACAGCCCCGCGTGATCGACCACCAAAAGCTCAAGGAGCGTCTCGGCTCCGTCGTCCGTGCAAAGGAAGGGTCCGTCTCTCCCCTCTCCTCATGCCGTCCCACCCACACCCCCAACAGGAAGATGGTCAATGTCAACGCACAGTCCCCGTTCAACTTCCACAACCAGGACGTCCCAGAGCACTCCTCTTCCCGCTCCTCCCGCAACGTCTCCGGTGGCACTCTGCCCAGCAGTCGCGCTGCATCGCCGTCCCCGCACCGCCAGCTTCACAAGTCCCCCTCCACCACCTCCTTCCGTCCCGATGGCCGAGACGCGGTCCACTACCCCCCCCTTGCCGTCAGTTCTGCACCCCCGATCCTCAATGTCCGCCTCGTCAAGTCTGTCCCTGCCATACACGGTGCACGCGGTCGTTCACGGCGCACCGGCGACCGAGATACCCGTGCCCCGGCCGTCGACATACAGCCGGAGTCAATGCCAGATGAAGAACACACTCCCCGCGCACTTCCACCCTCCTCCACTTTGGAATCTCACGTGAGTCCTCTTTTGTGACCTTGTCTTCGCGACCGTCACGAACCCTATACAAAGCTTCCTGTCAACTCAGAACCGCCACCCCATCATCCCGAGGACTTCAATATACATGACGCTGGCGCTGTTGCACGTTCTTGGGGGGACTGACCATTTGCTTTCTCGTCTCCATCACGTTCATTTCCGGATCTCGCCATACGCGTCCGTTCCTTTTTAGGTATCTTCCTGTTATCTCCACCAGGTATCAGTTTCTATTTGTCGGATCTGGTGTTGCGTAGCTCCCTTCCGGATATGTTGTCCTTCACTATTGTGCCCCGGCCATCTGTTCGCTGGGAAATGGACTCCACATGCAAGAGCCCCCTGTGCGGAAATTCCTTTCCCAATTTCAAACGAGTGCCGTCTGTATTCTCCACAACCTTAAACGACTGACGAGTGCCCACCGTTTCCCATTCCCGAGGGCGTGTTGCCGCCCGTCCAGTGTCTCATTTCCTCGACTCGCGTGAATAAGCGTGTCACTCACCAACGACAAGTCTGATCTAGTTAGCTTTGTTCCTGCGGGTTAGTTTAATTTGTTGCTGTCGGGGGTACGTTTTGCCAATCGAGTATGGCGGAGAAGGTAAGAAGAAGGCAGACAAGGACAATTATAACCCCTTGCACCAGGAGAAACTGGACGGTGCGCGAGGCACGAGCGGAAACCTTGAGAACCTGACATCCGCTGCGGAATTCCTGCAAGGGAAATGGGGACTCACGGGACAACGCCATCAGGTTCCCCATGGAGGTAAACAGCTGATTATCTCGCACGGTCCGACGCAATCTGATGGACACACGTTTGGGCCCCGCAAGAAAACCGATCTGTCGGGAGAGGGCGGGGAGGAGGAAAGAGGACAGGGAGTAGTCGGGACCCTTCCGAGGAACCAGACGTGTGCCACCGGGAACGCACGACCACCCCTAGTTCACACAGGATCATAATATCGTTTCACCCCATTGGGAGATGCTACGCTCCCGGACTCCCATCGCCCCGACAAGCCCGTGACGGATCCTATCATGATGATTATAGTCATCGGCCGGGAAGACGCGCTCGGAACCGGTCCAATGAGAATACATTTACATTTTTAACTCGGTGCCCACGCGAGGCAGAGACCGGCAGCCCTGTAAATTAGCTTATTGTGTGTCAAGGGACAAGGGCGAGAACACGACAGGCATACCCTCAGATCAGAGACAACGATCTGTACGCTCAGACGTCCTTACGTATACCACAGGACTAGTGGGTGGATCCCATTTCAGGCTTGCCGACACTGATCGGAAGTGGCGGCCAGGCGCCGAGTCCACCGCTCCGGCCAGACGACAACCATGATGGACTCTTTTCTGATGTGGAAGACGTGGGTTGCCAAGTTTCAATGACATGTTCGTGTGACTTCAAGCAGACAAATAAGGGCGTGTTTGCATCAGGGAACGCGCGTTGTCGCGGCGGACGACGACGATCAGCACTCGTGACGGCTCCGTGCAACGCAACGAAGATCCAGGCTCACACCGTGGCGTCCGCACTAACTACTACGATACCTGCCAAGTCGGTCGATATGCAACCGCGTGCGACCGTTGCATCCCATGTCTTGCCACCGTCTTGGTCGAACCACCGTCGATCCTAAAATCGTCCTGAAAAATACCCGGCAACGAGCGGAAGCACGACATCCGCATCTTGCATGCTTCGACGCCAACGGCCACACCCAAAACACAAAACGCTCTGTCATGATGACGAGTTTGAGGTGGAATGGGGGAAAAACCAATTTGCTATCGCCCATCTGATCAATGCCGTCAGCACCCCTCTCCCGCCCCGACCATCGTGAGTCGTGAGAGTCGGGGATTGGTGCATCCGGGGTATGCGCTTCATGCTGTGTGATAACACTTTTCTCCCCACGGTACACGGGCCCTTGTCGTGTGTCTGCAAAGGAAGGAAGGATGAACCGTTCGTCAGGGCGTGGGTTGACGACTGCACGCGCGGTTGCGTCATTGCGCGCACAAATGAAACGTCTGGGACGCTTCGTTTTTTTTTCTTGGTTGACAGCATGCGGCCCTGGAGGGAACCCGCCGCTATTAAATGGCTGGTGTAAGGCCGGAAGCCAGGGCTCGGCCGCGTGCAATAGAGTTGGGTGCTATCCATGCTGCATCAGGTCTGAAGAAAAAACTACGAGGCAGGATCTCCTGCCGACGTGCCACGACCTTGAGGGATGGCCAGCTTTCAAAACGCAAAGCTACTTGGCTTCAATCAATCTGCTTCACCTGCGTCAGTTATCTCCGGTGTCCTCCACGTACGCCCCAAGGGGCCACGGCAAGTCAGCGTGGAGATGAAACCCCACCTGCCGGAGATCCGCGGTAGGTCCAAGTTCTGATTACAAGCATAATACAAGCACGTGCATGCTACAAACTGGGTGCGTATGGTACATCGGACACGATCCATCCGGGGAGCAGAAGCTTTCTCATTTACAAACGGTGTGCTGCTATATGACGCATGATCGTCAGCGAGGCAAGGACCTCTGTTCGGTGAATGAGCGGGAACCCTGGTTGTCAGGCTGGCCACGCCAACGCACCAGCTGCGAGGTGTGGATACGCCTCGTCGATCGTCAACATGCAACCGGATGAGCCGTGATAGTCCGGTTCGCCCGCCACCTTGAGCGAATAAAAGGCGACGAGGTATTGACTCCGGTTCGTGCACTGCGCACGCATGCGTTCCAGTCAGTTTTGGCGAGGCATCCATAACCGAAACTCACGGTCCACTCGTGACCTTTGGTGGTTCGCCAGCTCCATCGGTATTCTTGTCCGTCCGATCCAATAAATTTCCTCGTCGTGCTACTATACACGCAGTATCAGCGGCGGAATCCGCACATCGACGCAATTAGCGCTCACCTGCCCAACGGCGAAACCTTGACGAGATATTGGTCCATGGGCATCGGAGCCCCTGAACGGATGGTGATCGTGCCAAGCGAACTATCCGGGCCAAACGAGAGTGCGATCAACGGGTCTGACCCATCCTGTCCGTACGTCACATTGTGGATCATGTACGCGGTGTGGGTTGGTGCTTGAGCCGTACAGCGCAGACGCAAACGAAGACGGTCGTTCATATCGACGAAATCGGACCCCGTCAACTTCCCCGTCTTGTCTTCGAGGAGGTAGGGCATGCCGTAGACGGTAGACATGGCTGACAAGACAAGTTTCGGTGAGATGATGGTACGATACCGTTCGTCGAGAGGACAGTGGGCTATTTCTGCTCCAGAGCTGCTAGTGTTAAACCATTTTCGGCAGATGGCACAATCCGAACAGGTGAACGACATGCCATGCAGTGGCAGGCACAATGTGCAAGGAGGCACGGATTGAGCTGCCGTTATAATCCATGGCGAAGCTAACCTTGACTAAAATGGTTTCAAGAACACGCTGCCGCCGTTCATTATAAACGAGATAGTCAGCGAGGGTGAAAGAGGGAACCGCCTCGCGCCCAAGAAGTCCTAATGCGTCACTGGTGATCGAGAAAGTCAGCTTTCGCAACAGCGATGACGTACGTCCAGATCATACGGCTATTTCATGGTATGTAAAACCTAAACGTTCCCCGGGCCAACCAGCCTAGTGGAAGCGATTACCTGTGCTAAGGGGAAAGCGCGCAGCAGCCGTGGGAGGCTGTGCCGCCCCATGCTGACATGACAATACAATTCATGTTGAACACGAGGTGGAACAGATTTTCTTGGCTTGAACAGGGACCAGAATAGTGGGAAGAGCATGTGAGAAGTTTCCCCACCGTACTTCATCCCGATCAGATTAATGTGTCAAGCCGAGGGCGAGTATCGCAACAGCCCAACTCCATGCGCACCGCGCTTGGTTGAATGTCGTGCAATGTGCCCATCATTCAACACGTCAATGAGAACCCCGATACCACATCACATGAGAACGGACACGACGCTGTTCACCTTATCAAAACATTGACATTCAACACATCGGTTGCGAACATATGGACCCACGCGCAATGTGTGCGCCTGCAGAATGTAGCACATTCCCTGATGCCATAAGATCTGTGAAGAAGATCGTCACCGGCGGTTGTAACTAAAACACACGAACGGCAGTGCTGCCGAATACCAGGTGAGAAGCGCTGTTGCGACGCATTCGTCTCCTGTTCGCCTGACGAACCGCTAGCTGTACCGCGGCCTATCCCTCGCCCTATTCATGTCCCACAACCTCCGATGCCTTTCTCTCTCATTTTCCCGCCCAGTTTCGTCGTAATCCCTCGATCGGTTATGGTGATTTTCCCCATCACTAAGCCTTCTCCGGTTAGGAGACCGCGATCGGGATCGATTTCGACGACGCGTCCAATCGTCTTGATCGTCACGGGCTGCCTTACGAGCTTCCTTTCGAGCACGTTTCTCCTCTTTACGCTCGGCTTTTCTGCGACGTCTCTCTTCTCTCTCTTGTTTACGCGCTGTATCATCCTCGGTGCTTGGAGCCACGGGACCGGAAGTGCTGGCCGTCGATGAGCCAGCCGTTGGTCGGGTAGCGTTTGCCCCAGTCGGACCAAAACCTCTGAAGATCCAGATGATGTCAGTCTCAATTGTGTGATATTTGGGGAAGAGTCATACAGTGCGATGGAAAGAGATTCTGCCTCGGCTTCTTTTATCTTGCGAATTTCTTCCTCTCTCTCTAGATCGCCGGCCATCATCTCCCTGTTGTACCAGTGGACATCCTTGTTCTTTTGCCATCTTCCGGTGGGCGCGTTGATACTGTGGCCGAGGTAGTGCTGCAACGTCACTCAGCGTGCTAGGAAGAGGGGATATATGGCTGTACGCACTTCTCTGTCCTTGTCTGCGGAAACGTCGGACCACTTGAATTCTGCTTGACCCCCTCGGGTTCCACCACGAATGGGCTCAAACATTCTATGTGATGGTCACGGTTCATCCAGTTTTCTTTCAACCTCCGACCGCATCTCCGACCAAAACACTTGGGTCGTTATCTCGATGGCGGTGTGTGATCCGCACCCCTGCGGGATGCCGACACGTTGCTCATTTCACTGGCGCCGGGCAGGGTAAAGTTTGGCTGTGGATGGCGGCCGTGTGGTCGTGCGGCGTGGACGGCGACCGTTCTTTCCACACCAGGCGAACTCCTTGTCACCATTGCAGGAAGTGACCTCGTTCAGGGTGATCTCCGCCGCCTGCCCTTCTCCAGGACGACGTGCTCCGTAAGACTGACGCGCTGGATGCGCCGCATTATCCCAAATATACGTTTATTGCAGCTGGGGGCATGCAATGTGCTTTGACGTGTTCATTTCGACATTTGCCGGTGAATCTGACGTGCCCGCTCGGACCGGTCAAGGCTGCGTGGTCTGCTCGTCAGTAAGATGATAGGGCGGATTTAGGGGGGGTCCTGCCATCGGTAACGCCACGTACGACCAGCGCCGGGGGGCTGCGTTCGGGTCATAGAGTGAGGCAAGTTCGTTCGTGTCGCAGGACACGCTCGAGTAGTGCCGCTTTTCGAGAATTATTATTTTTTTGTATAATTTCAGAGAACTCCGGCTACCAACACTTCTTACCCTCTTCCCGCCATGACCTTCCCCCTGCTATTTGTGCTGCTTCTGCATTCTGGAAACAGACGCCGTAAAATTGGACGCCTTGCCCTGAGGAATGGTCCAGCGGAAACAGCGAACGCTGCAAGCCTTTCACTTGCTCAGCCTCGTGCACTATCGTACCTTTAGCCGGCTCATCCACTGGTCTCAGTCAGTCTCCCGACGCCGTAGTATTCTCCCTTGGTTTCGGCGGGCATTAACACGCCTGCGCCTGGCCGTTAATTTAACCGTCGCACTTTCTCGCACACGGCATGCTGGCGTTTCACCCACCCAATCGCCGGTAGCAACGGTGCGGTGTCATCATACAAGACAAATGGTCAGGTGCGTGCAATCCGTCCGTACTGCATAGTGCTGAACTTTTTTCGTCGGGTTGCATAGGTAGATGAGCATGAGCAGTCACCTCGCCCATTTGATCAAGCAGTGCCGGTTAACCCTTATCCGAAAACAAACAAACCACGCCGCGTCGAAATTCTGCGACGCGTCCGACCGAGAAACCACGACGAAACGGCGCTCCTGACGATCCATCTCGCGGTTTTGAAGGCGTTATGAATGCGAACTACCACTGCGAGCACCCCTGCGACGCCGACGATGCGTTGTTTTCATGTACCGTATTCAATGGTATTTTTTTTCCAATATCACGCGCGTTTTCTTTTGTTGATTCTTACGTGGGCGCACGGGCCCGCGTGGCAAACGAAATGGGGTTTGGCTGCAAGTGGAAATTGCCGAACAGAACCCAAGTTGGTGTGCTCCTCAACCTTTCCTTTTATCTGTCGCGCAACTTTCATTGCAACACTCCCTTTTTCCTCGTCCCCACTCGTGATGAGCAAAAAGGCACCTAAAAACAATGAACCAGAGACCAACTACGCAGAACGCGATATCGTTCTGGCTAAAGTGCGCGGGTTTCCCCCATGGCCTGGCATGGTATGTCACACCTTCTCCCCGTCTTTATAACCTCTCCTTCATCGTTTTCTAGGTTGTGAACCCCGACAATGTCCCACCCATAGTCGCCAAGGAGCGCCCCGCCGGTAAGAAGACGGTGTTCCATTGTGTTAGGTTTTTCCCGGCAGGAGACTTGTACGCCTCCATCATCCTTGCTTATTGCCGAGATAACTGACGCTGTTTTCGCGCAGTGCGTGGCTTGTGTCAAAGGATATATCGAGACTGAAGGAACACGAGATCCGCGCATACATCAGCGAGCCACACAAGAAAAATGTGGACCTTCTGGCTGGGTACAGGATCGCTCTTGATCCCAAAAAATGGGAGAAGGACCTGGAGAGCATAGAGGTGGCTGCCGCGGAACAGGAAGACAATGCACGGGTCGACCAGCTCGAAACCGAGAACGAGGATGAAGAATCGAAGAAGCCTGCAAAGCCCAAGAAGCGCAAGCGGGACGCTGAAACATCTGCGAAGCCCAAGGCTAAGCCAAAACTGAAAACCGAGAAAAAGGTGGCTTCGGGGAAGTCAAGAAAAAACGGAGCCAAGTCCAAGGAGATGATCGAATCCGAGGATGACGGAGACCAGGAGGCTGACGCCGACGCTGAAGACGAAGGTGCTGGGACGAGCGCTAAAGCTGCTCCACCACCTTCCAAGAAGCCGAAACGAGAGAAAGAGGAAGAACTCGATGGTGCGACGTTGTACACTGTCCGTTTCTTGCATCCCTTGACCACAGGTTCCCTGCAGCCAACTTGGAAGCAGATCCTGAGGCTCGCAAAGTGAGAGAGTGGCGACACAGGCTACAGAAGGCATTGTTGGGCAATAAGGGTACTCCATCGGATGAGGTTGGTCATTCTCACAGCACAGATTGCCATCGCTGACGCAGATTGCGCAGGATATGCCTGCCCTGGACCAGTTATTCGCGACAGTAGAACACTACGAACATCCAAATCTCATTAATTTCCTCTCGGTGCGTTTTTGTGGCGTTGCGCGTGTTTTTTTTTCTCATCGTTGACCACGATTTATGCGAGTAGTTTTCTAAAATCGGCAAGGTTATGCGACACATCGCGGCTTTAGCGCCAGACAAGGTGCCTCGCGACGAGGAATTCAAGTTCCGAGCACGAGCCAAGGCGTTGGTGGACAAGTGGCATGCTGTACTGGGTGCCAACAAGACAAGCGAGAATGGCGGTGAAACTACTACCAACGGCGCACCAGTAGATGCGGCTCACGATGCATCCGATGCCAAGACCGCATCATCTCCAGGCCAGAATGCAATTTCAGCTGTTTCAGCCGCAGACATGACTCTGTCAGAGGCATGATTTCGTTGTGGTTATCTCCTCTCTAATGACTTGCTCGCTCCTAACTTTGGTCTTTTCGCGTCCCGGCCGGATGATGGTACTTGCCTGGCTGCGTTGGTCAAACACGCATCGTTTGGCACCGTCATTACGCTGTGTGCCATTTCTATGCCTTTGTTATTGCGCTGTACATGTTGTCCTGATCAATTGCAACTTGCTCATATTCCCTGTAGCTCACTTGTAGTACAGAAAAGATGAATATATTTTATTTCAGCAACACCCAAATAACCTTGTGGTCATGATGCGACCCGATCTGCGAATCAGTACTCTCAGTCTTACCCCCTGGGGCCAACTGGTTTCAAGATTGCTGCGCGCTCCCCTGCTTTACCCGGGAACGACGGCCCCGCGTCGCATCGCGACCCCCAACGTCACCTGGTCAGGGCTTGCGACACGCACGTGCCTATAATATGACCCTAGTTCTGGCCTGCCTTTGACCGCTGGAAACGACGACTCGGCCCAACTGCCGTACCCACCTGTTAATCCACAGCCCACTGGCACTATCGGAGATTGGAACCCGATCTCTGTCTCGCTACACCTACCTCTCGAGTTTTTAAGCTCCAGCAGGGCATTTTGTTCCGGTAAATGCTCCGTGCCCCTTTCGGCCTACAGCAGGATGGGCCAAGGGCAGTCAGTGCATCAATCAAGACCTTCTGCGGGCATGCCTCCCGATAAGTTACCCCATTGGTCTCTACGGTTTGAATGCGGCTTTCAGGAGAGCTTTCTGATGGAATAACCCATCTGACGGATACCCGCCATGTGCCCCGCCAGTCCGTGAGTACACATCCGTCATTCATTTCGACGAACTTTTCACTCCGCGTACTCCTTTTAGAGCGTCGTGTACATCGAATCGATTCATTATCGGGATCATGCTACTGGCCTGAACGTCACAAGGACATGATGCCATCGGCACTCTCAGCTCCAACAGATAACACCACTACTTCTGATGGGAATGCACCCCCTGAGCATGAGAAGACACCTTGCCGTGTGGCTTGCCTTTGATCGAAAGTGGGGCCTACTTCACAGCATTTGGATGGACGTGGATTTAATTGTCCTTCCCGGTGCTTCGGCCTGCAGCCCCAGTCGGGGATCCCGTTGGAATGATGCGGCGAAAGAACAGGCTGGAGAGGCAAACTCCTCCAATCGCCGCATCAGTGGTCGCATACCCCGATCGTCGGATTCCTCGCTACTGCCGGGGTCGGTCGAACGCTTGCATACTTGACCTTCAGCACTGGCCCTTAAATTGATACCTGACCATACGCCAAGGTGTTTCTCGCTGTCTTTGGAGAGACATGTTGGGAGAGATACATGCCTGGCCCTCTGTGTAGCAATGTGACCAGATGTCGTAATGCTAGACCGTGTTTTCTTCCACTACTACTATTAACTCCAGCATGCTTAGACTGATACCCGGAAATACCCCACATGCTCATCGACATTGGCACCGAGTCGCTTGTCTGACGCTGGCCGTGAGCTCGGGAAAGCCCAAGTTGATTCATGCACGATCTCAGGCTATTGTTTTCCCGCACACGCAAACAAGACTCAGCAATCGATCGTTTTCCACACATCCATCCATCATGGACGAATCCCCTTCCAATCCATGTCAAGGTCCGGGTACGCTGGACGACGTGGTGAGCCAAAGTGCTAGCTTCGTCCTGCACACATGCATCAGAGTCAGTCTAACAGCACCACATCCTTCAGATCGCACGCTCGAACAGTACGTCGTGCTGTGAAGCGAAATCATCGTGCGCAGCTTCTTCAACGGTCCTAGATTCCTCGGACGTTCAAAAGATAGCCCTCGAGCTACCCGAAGTTGCCCGTATACCCAGCAAGAAACGCACTTTTCACCTCAACCACGAAGACCTTGAGACCTACGTGCGACCCCTCCTGTCATGTCATTGGCATGCCAGTCGCGTCGGGAACGTCGTAGACCATCTCCAGGTGTTCTGCCTGAACAAACTCTTCACCTTCAACCACTTCCGCTTGGCAATCGAATTCTTTGACGCGCTCGCGGACATCCAAGAAGAAGATAACGTGAGTGGCACAAGTACTCTAGAATCCACAACGACGACTAAAGTGCCCCACGACCATCAGCACCACGCGCGTGTCACCGTCGATTACGCCAACGTGTACGTTTCCACTCACACACATGTGGCGTACGAGCGTATCTCTGGTGCAGAAGTGGACGCAAAACCGATCAAAGTACCTGGCCTCACGGCTCGCGATGTTCGGTTTGCGGTCAACGTCGAAAGGCTGCACGAGCGGTTCTTGGGCGATGGACGTGCAGTTACCAAAGTGCCGGTGGACTCTGCAAGTCTACAAGCATGGTCGATGGAACAACTTCGGCGACGATACCCAGCATCACGGGGATAGGACAAACGCTCCACAAACGAGTTTGCACATCTGCTGGTTGCCGCATAATACATTGGATAACATACCCGCCCCTGACTAGTAAACCTTGGACGGGTTATAATACACCATTGCTAAAGTTACACAAAAAGTCACTTCGTCCTTATTCTGCCCCAAATGAATTCGGTGATGTTCCTTATCTCGCTGTTCACATCTTCCCTGAATGCTATCCTTTCCGCTGCAAGGTCTTGTTGCATATGCAGTTCGTTGGTCGTTCCCGTCAACGGGACGATGTTATGCAGCTGGGCGAGTTTGAAGATAACCTGAGCGGGTGTCACGTCCATTCGGCCAGCAATGGTTATGACCGCTGGATGAGTGAGCAAGCTCGTTGAACCAGAAAGCGTCCAGAAAGATCTGCGCTTATCGTAAATCGCTGGTACCAGGTGAGAGGAAAAGAGCGCAGACTGATATTCTATCCCATGAACTTTGCAATACCTCCATACGTCGGGATCCCACATATTTCCTTCGTACCACCGATTTTGCACTACCTGCACCTTCCTCAACTCTCCCAGAGCAGTGAGGACACGAACGTCGTACACATTGCTGACGCCAATCTTGCGTACGGTCCCGGCATCCTGGGCGTCCATGAGAGCGCGCCAAGCCTCCAAGGTCGCTTGCATCGTTCTCAGAGGGGAATGAAGGAGATAAGAGTCGATGTAAGACGTCCGAAGGTTGCGCAAGGACACTCGGAGGGACGCCGCAATCTGGTCCTTGACAGGATGCTGGGCGTTGTAAGGAATCGGTTTGCTGAGGTCTTGCCCCCCGATCGGCGTAAACCTGTGTTGTGTATGAGGAACGATGTAAACACGCGCGATGGGACGGTGGTCTCTAGGAGGAGATGCACTTTGTTTGGATGTATATCTCGTCACGCTTTATGTCGTACTTTTTCTGCGAGGTATCGAGGGCTTCGCCGACGAGGTCCTCCCTATGAGGGGCGGGGGTCAATCCTGCAGGACTATTCTGACAGACGAATTAAGAGTGCACCTGTAGTGCTTGGGTTGACAGGCTATGGGGACAAGCGTGTCAAGCCCCTGAGGTGGATGACCCATGCCACATATGAACCCACCTGTATCAACGGCACGAAATCCCTGCAAGAACGCATTGACGACGAGGTGCGCTGTACGCTCTCCTTTCCTGCGCTCACGTCTGCGACGTACTCGGTGACACGAATGCGTCGCATAGCTCACCATGCTGTTCCGTAGATGACCTTTGGGGAAAGCACGTTCATGAGGGTCTGTGGCAAGCACCAAAGTCTCACGCGGACTCGGCTGGTCGATCTCACCAATGCGACGTCACCACATACTACCAGTGTCAACCTTTTAGCCTTTTTATCCGCGAATGACGACCGGGAGGGCGTGGCCATCTACCTCATTATTGTCGACTGGGATCACATACCTTCTTGCTTTCGCCGCCTTGGTCGTCGCTATCTTTTGGGCCACCAATTACTAGTTCCTCGTCTTGCAGGGCGTCGGTTTTCGTTTTCGCAGATGGACTTGAAGGTTGCGCACAACCATATCCTCGGACAGGTCCCCTATGACGCGCCTTCACTTCTGGGGTATTCAACGTGCTCGTGGTGGTTCCCTCGCTCAGATGCTTCCGCTGGTCCGCCCATGTCGCTTGCGCAGTTCTACCTCCTGGTGCGATTTCACAGTCATGGTGTGTACTCCTACGGTGATGCGTACCCTTTTGGAGAGCGATCTTGAACACAATTTCTCTCGACAAAGCTTATCCAATTTTTTTTTTCTCGAGTTCATATCGTTACGGGTGTATCATGCCTTCCACTACAAAGCCAAGTGTTTGGCCCTTCCGTTCGCGGTGTTGGTGCAAAGACTCTCTTGCAGAATACGGGACCTTCATATCATATGATGTAGAGCGAACAACCAACATGTCAACTTCTGACCAGGCCTTTAAGATGCAGCACAGACAAACGTAAATAATTGATGCGATGTCGCCTACGGTCGGTTCAAGCTATGGTAGCACCAGACGACATCACTGTTCTCACCAGTAGTTTCAACTCTAGCCTGATTTACACCATGCAGGTAATGCAGCATGTTATCCACAGGTAGTGATATACATACGATGCTGACTTATTTCCATTGCCATGAAGGTATGGACGGTATATATGGAACGAACGAAGTAGGGGTAAGGGAATAGTCATGGGTGCGAATTCCTCCGAAGAAGAGACATCGTCGCATCCGCAATCCGATGTGGCCTGTCCTGTATGAAATGCCACAGGTTTGTGATCCATGGTCTCCGTATGCGTCTCTGAGTAACCGGACTACATCGTCCGCGCGCCATGCATGAGAAACAGGCGCTCAATATAACAATAAAAACAAACCTCAGTCTCTCTTGCTGCCGCTCTGGGCTGCTGGGTCTGCGTCGGATCCAAAGTCGCATGACGAATGCGTCCTCCTCGTCTGCATCTGCGGAATATGAATGACGAGTTTGCAGGCGATCACAAAAACCTACAGTACTTCTCTTCGGTGTGATGATACTCGTAGCCAAGTTTGTTATACAACGTTCGTGCAGGCATGTTCGTCCTTCGGACGTGCAACTGGATGTATTCGATGGCGACATCGTCGCGCAACATCGCGTTCTCTAAAAGCTCTAGATTGGCTCAAACGAGTAACACGAAGAACGAGGACGTACTGCTCAGATTCATTAGTCTTTGAGCGAGACCAAGCCTTCTGTATGGTCTGAGGACAGTGAGCGAGTTAATGTTACCGACTTGCGCATATGGTTCAGTCTCCTCGGGCTCTCTATGGTACAATAAGACCTATGCCCTCGACAGAAAACAAGGGCATACATGGATGACAGGACATATCCTACAACCTTTCCGGTCTCGTCCTCGGCCAGAAAGGACAGCTCTGGCCAGTTGAGTATCATGTACTCCCCTGGTCGTCAGAAGTTGGAAGGATGGCGCTGTAGCCTATACCAACGGAGAAGCTCACAATACCTCATGTAGTAGTTCTCTGGGATGTTATTGAGGTTGCATGTGAGGAGTTTGACAAGATCGTTGAACTGGCGCCAGGACCGGCGTACAAACGACGATGGGTGATTCGCGTCGTGAATGCTAATACCATACATCGAGGTAAAGTCTTGAACACACCTCTACTTTGCGCAAATTCATCCAGTACAGAGCCTGTGTGGGTGGTGGTGAAAGGGGGAAAGAAGAATGGATGAGGCTCTGATTCAACGTGCCCGTGTGTCACCTACACAAACTCTGATTCAGACACCGAGGGCCTTGTTAGTAGCGAATTGCGCGCTTCATCCCACAACCATGTCCTGGAAGGCGACTTTCGACAAGGGCGTCGCTTGTTTCAAGCGTGGGGACCTCGAGGGAGCACTCTCTCATATGAACCAGGTAAGATCCATCGTTGACGACGCTACAATCATTCCCTAGAAGATTCAATAGACCGTCGAGCTTCGGAGCGGTAATTTCACTGTCTACGACTCGCGCGCGGCGGTACACGAAAAACTCGGAAACATCAAGGCTGCTCTTCTCGACTCGAAGCGCGTCATTGACCTAGCACCCGACCGGTGGCAGGGTTACGCTCGCTCGGCGCGTCTCTTCAACCTGCTCGGGAAACATAGCTCTGCTATCAAGATGATCGACCATGCTTTGAGCCATCTTTCGCCAGAGGATGTTCAACGGCGCGCTCCACTGTTAGAGCTGAGAGAGATGGCCGTCACTGCACAAGCTGCTGCTGAAAAGGAGCGCCTATCGCAGGTCGCCAAGACCTCATACCTTTTGGGAAAACTGCCGGTAGAGACCCTCGTACAGATATTCACCATATTAATCGACAAAGACCACACTTGGGCTGTCAGGCTATCTCACGTTTGTGGACACTGGCGACGAATTCTTATCAGTACACCTTCTTCGTGGCAAACGCTCGTGTTAACCAAGAACCACCCCCTACGAAAGGCAAAGCTGTGGAAAGAACGCGCCAAGAATCGCATTTCTCGCATATCGGTCGCCATCTCGAAGCTGGATGAACCCTCCGTTTTTGCTCAACTTCAGGGCTTATCCTGGGACTATCTATCGAGCCTTCACATCCCTGACGAAGCATTTGTTGAACTCCAACACACGCTCTCCGACATCACGTTCTCGAAGCTTGACGAATTGTCCTTGACTCGTCTCCAGTCTCCATACGGGCTGTCTTGTTGCCTCTTTGGTCCCGCCTGGAAACTCAGAATTCTTCGCTTGAGTGGAGAGATTTACATGATGGACGAGTGGTGGGAACGAATCCAACAGCTCAAGGAGTTGAGCCTCGATGGACATGTCCTTCGTTTTTCTCCGCAGGTGTTTACAGCCAACCCATCACTCGAGCGACTCGTCTTGGATTGCACGGACATGTGCAGGGAGCATGATGACAGAGTGGATTCCACGCCCATGGAGAATTTGAAGACCATCGAATGTCGACGCATTGCCTACCCTCTCAATGCACTACGTGCTATCACCGCACCGTCGGTCACGCACTTTAGCATGCAATCTGCCATCGTGGCAGACGAGCCTCTGCTTTATATTGCTTCTCGCCCATCCCTCGTCGAGCTCCATATCATTAATTGCAGCTTGGATCGATCTACGCTACCAACGCTCCTATCCTCCACGCCCAACCTCGAGACGTTGCGGATCAACTCCATCCGCGGAGTCGCGAACGAGATGTTCCAGTTTCTGACCCCTCAGACGGTCGATCCGCTGCACGGACTGCCGTGTCGCGCTCTCAAGCATGTCGACGTCTCACACTGCTCCGACCTCACGACGTCCAGCGCGTACGCCTTTATCAAGACGCGCACACAACACGCGTCTGAGTCCGTGGAGCCGGCGGCGGAGAAATGCGCTGCCATCGTGTCGCTCAGGGTGGATGGATGTCCAAACATCGAGCCCGATATGCTGCCGTGGTTTAGGTCCAGAGTTGCTCGATTCAGCTGTGTATATGCCACGAGAAAGGAGTTGATGAAGAGCCGTGGCCGATAACCGGTAACCTGTTACTACGATCATATCCTCTTACCCATTTGAACAAAGTGAATGTCCGTGTATGCGCCTCTCACATGTCGACGGGTACAATGATGCGGAGTCGCACAGCGCACAGTAAGCGGAGCAGAGATAGACGACCTAGCATTGAGCGTATAGTTCACCTTGTAACCAAGTCTACATAAACTTTTACAGCTAAATCTGTTCCTTCATCAACACACTATTGGGAAAGATCCCAGTGGCTGACACCGCCTCATGCGATGCAAAGTACGGTGATACGTTCAGGGTGAGGCTGGCAGGACCTAAGATCCCGAGATCCACTACAAAGATTCTGCCCTGATGTCGCAATAGAGGCTTGACAATGGCGAGAACGAAACTGCGGCCCTGGTGGTCGCCCAGTCACTGGGGGTCGTCAGCACCAGTCGATTGACCGGCATCAAGGGACGCAAAAATGATAGAAAGTTATCGGTAATTATCTTCCTCCGAACTGTCTCTCATCCAGCCTTTTGGATCCCTGCTAGATCGTTCATTGCCTTTTGCACCTCGAGTTTCTCCATGACGGCACGATGTAAGCTCGATTTGTTCTTGTTCTTCCCTTTGGTTACTGCGCCGGAAGCTTCGTCGGCATTGCCGAGAGGAGTGGTAGGAACTGTACCGCGTTCGACGGACCCTTCCTTTGTAGTAAGGTGCGAGGGAACAATGACGGGTGTTTGGCGCGGAGGCGGCGGCCACTGGGTACGCGAGGTCAGCAGATAAGGGAAGAGCATCACCGCAGCCACTCACGCCGCGACTGGGTTGATTAAAGTGTAACGCAGCCCACGGAGGGTATTCCTTCTCTAATTGTATGATGTGATCTTCTAGAAATTGCAGGCGTGCAAGCAGTGTACGCGGTGGTGCGGGAACTTTTTGCCGACCATCAAGGGAGGTAACTTTGGAAGGGAATAAGAGGCATTACCGTAACGTACTGCAACATGCGATTCAATGTTCTTCAGCCTCTCGTTTATTGCTGGTTGGAGTTCGCTTGGCGTGTCATCCGTGAGAGGGCCGAGTTTCTCTTTTGCCTCTGCTTCTTTTCCATACAGACCCTTCATTGTCCTCCTTAGCGGCCCGTCTTCATTCTTTGCTATGTCATATTTCATTTGGGAGTCTCTGTCAAGAGGTTTCGCATCTGTTCTCGCGCACGATGGGATAGGCTCGGTGCTCTCGGGATCGATGTTGAGTCGCCGTCGCTTCTGAGCCAATGACTCGAGAAATTCGGCACGATTTGACGCATCGTTTTTTGCGCGATTTTGTGCGAGGAACTGTGCTATTTCTTTCGTGATCTTGAGAACATGTCGCGCTGTCAGTGGATAATGTTGGCAAGAAAAGGGGAACAACTTTTAGGCTTACCGCAGACTGCGACTTGGGTTCCGCGCCGGTACTCAGATGAATATAGTCCAGCTTGCGTTCTTCCAGCGGACGCTCCTTTGGTTCTTCCCCTTCCTTGAATTTGCCCAACGTCTGAATTGGGAAGATGAACGGGCATATCCCTAGAAGAGCGCGCTTTGCGCACCATGAGATCGCGTACGAGTTCACCAATCGCTCCGGGGACGCTCTTTCTCTCCCAATCAGCATTCAAGATCACCATGTCGTCCTCGAAGCCCCTGAGAGCCTGTGTCAAGCCCACCTTCTTCAAGAACGCGCATATGACCTCGTCCCAATGTCGGTACACGGGCTCGGGAGTCGGCGTGCGCAGCTTTGGCGGCGGCTTGGTACGCGGTCGAGCCGCCAGCTGGTGCGGCTGATATTGCTGATATTGCGCGTACGGAATTTGCGTATAGTGCGCCTGCTGGTAGGGCGAGCCCCCCGACGCGGTGTAGGGGTACCCGGAGAGTTGCCATGCGTTTTGCCAAGCCCCGGGAGGGTAGCCCATGTAGTAGGCTTGGGCTGCATTTTGCTGGCCGCCTTGTGTTTGCGTCTGGGATTGTGCTTGCGCCTGTTGGGCGAGATGGGCTTGCGCGTATTGCATGGTTTGTTGTGGTGGTTGTGACAGGCCAGCCTGAGCATTTGCGTTCGGTGGAACGGGATTGTAATATGACTGCTTCGGTGCTATTTCGGGCGCGTTGAATGTCGTCGCGGACGCTTGCGACGGTCCTGCTTGAGATGTTGGCGGTCCGTTCGTCATGGTAGTAATCGGAAAAAGACTATGTTTCGATGTGTATCACCCTACATTCTCAGTCGCTTTGGGACCGATACCATTCAGACTTGAGCCAAAACATGGACTAGAATATCTTTTACTGTCTCTCGTTCCCATTGAACTGGCGTTTCCTCCTGACTGGGTTCGTTTCCAGGGGCACTTATCGCCCCACAAACCGCGCTGCTCAGTATCTCATCGAAAGGCGAGTCGCGAACTCGAATACGATGAGACACAACCCTCGGGAATATTCTCGCTATATCTGCCTCCGACACATCCAAATTCTGCTGTTCTGATGGGGTTTGGAGACTTGAATCACCCAAGGGCTCGTACGTCTCTAAAACATCAAGCCCGTCTATGAGCCCGTCGGAAGAGGTACTAGCTGTGCTGGAGCGTGTGTATGGATAGGTGGAGACGCTGTCCGTTTCGCGGGATCGTCCAGCATGATCGCGGATGAGCTCGGCACCTGTGTGGTCTGTGCCGAGCACGCGGCTCGCCCGTACAAGAGCTTCTGCATCTTGGCGCGCGCGTGCTGTAAGCATCATGCCATCCAACGGCCCGTAGTGTCGCGTCGCACTGAACAGATCGGCGAGGTAGATGTTGAGCGGGGGCCGTATGCGCGCTCGAGTCGCGCAAAGGTGTTTGAGTCGCTGTAGGAGGGCAGAAGGTATCACCGGAGATGGTAAAGGCTGTGGTGGCGTCGGCGGACCAAGCAAAGAACTCAACGACTGTAACGCGGGGAACGCCGCGGATGTAACAGAAGTTTGTGGTGACGAAAGCGTTACAGGAGGCGTTGAGGGGGGCCGAAATTGGCGCATTACCAGGCGAGTTTGCGCACCGACGTCGACGGAGGAACTCATCGCGAACCTGTCAAGCTGTAACAAAAAGTCACTTGGGAGAAGTCTCTCCTGAAGCGGAGATGCATACGAGACTCTTGTATATTGGCGGTCTTTCTCGTGGGTCAGATCGACACACATATACCATGATAAAGCCGTCGGGTAGTTCCAAAGTCAATCCGTCGTGATCGTGCCCACATATCCCTCCATCCGATACGACGATTTTTCGTTCGGCAAGTGTCCGTAGGAGTGCTTTCTGAGAGGAAAGGGTTGCCAACTCGAGACCTGATACGACGACCGCAGAGGGTAGTTTTAGTGCTTCTGTGCTTCCGCGTGACAGATTCCTAACATGCGTCTTAGTACTAGAAGCCAGGGTTGGGACGGATGTATCCGTTTGGGCGCTGGTGGGATGGACGCTGGGACGCTGGGAACACACACGAACGTTCACAGATGGATTTCGATCCAGATCCTCCGAGTCTGACTGGTGTTGTCCAAGGGTCGCGATCGATGGCTTCGGATCGATCGGATGGGAAGTTGAACAGGATACAGAGGTTCGCCTGCTACGCGCCGTGCTAACGGAGGTTGAGGGGGCGATAGGCGACTTGCCCGCTGAATTACGCGAGTTTGAAACACGCCTGTGCCTGTATTTGTTGGGAGAGGAAGCTGGGTTATTATCTGCCGGTGGCGTGATGGACGACCCAGCAAAGAAGAGGGAGCGAAGAAACTCGGAGGGTGTTTGATTCCCCGTGCTGGCATGGCATTTTAGTCTATGTGCGTTGTAACCAAATATCGTGTTCAGGGCCTGGAATGAAACATTTAATGTAGCAGCGCCAGGCGTGGAAATGACTCGGCTTGGCATGTCCGAGGAAACGAAGAGAGCTGGGTGGCTTACCAGGGCGGCGAGTTTCGAGACGAGGGTGACATCCTCGTCGCGTGTGCGCAAGACCAGGTTCCTGTCCCCGGAGATGATGCAGAGGAGGAGCACCTGAGCGATGACGGGTTCGAGCGGAAAGCCGGGGGTCGTCGCGCGGACGTGGGTCAAGAGCGCGGGCAGGAAGGGGTGCGATCCTGGAGGAGGTAAAGAGTCTAACATGGGTACAGCACTGGTTTGTGGTGATGGCAACTTGGGTCAGGCCGACGACGTCTTGACAGGGTCCCGTCGGACCTGTGCAGATGTTGATATGGGGACGAGCCGCTTGGATCTGGCCCATTAATATGCTCCGTCTCGACCGAGCGGGCCATTTCGGACACGACGTCTCCTCGAGGCAGCCGACAGAGCCTTCTCTCCTCGTACCATAACCAGCACTGGATGAATGGCACAGAGCCTCCCCCAGTTCGACATCGACGATGATTCCCCACAGATCGCCTACTTCCCCTTCGTGAACCTCGAGCCCAGCCCAAACGTATCCGCAGGCTGGCAGCTCTTGTACACCGGCTCCGGCGCCGCCACCGGCCCTGGCCAGGTCGGCGTGGGCACCAGCTATCACTCCACCTCGCTCGATGGCGCTAGTCTCTCCGTCAACTGGACTGGTATCTGCTCTCTCTCGACAAACTCTCTCTGGCTCACACGTCGTGACACAGGAACGGGCATCGACATCATAGGCTCTGTTAGCAATGCATTCTACAACATCTCCCTCGATGGGAGGCCATCTGCTTACTCCGCTGACCCTGCAAACACTATCCTTGCTTCGTTGAACGACCTGGAAAACACCAACCACTCTCTGTTGCTCACGACGATCATCACGAACGCAACGTCTCCCGACTCTTTTCTTATCTTTGACAAGGCCCGCATCACATATGGTCCACCCGCAGCATCTGCCAAGTGAGTGTTCGTTGGCGATACCGGTGAACGGTGTTCCGGATGTAACGTGGCTGGGTGGGCATCATTAACGATGATCGTTTCGATTAGCTCTACAGCTACTTCACAGACTGTCAACGATTCTGATATCGCATTCATGGGTTTCTGGAGCTATGTACCAGATAGTTATGGAAATCCCATGCATGTATCGAGTTCCGCTGGCGATCGTGCAGAAACTACCTTTCAAGGCAAGTACCCAGTCGACCGACCGCGATAAATCTCTCATTCGTCCTAGGCTCTGCAATCACGGTCTACGGGCTCACCTCCTCATTCTCTGGAAACTTCACTGCGACCATTGATAACATCACTACCACCATATCTGCTCTTTCCTCATACAACAATTCGGACACCTTGCTATTCTACGCGACGGATCTCTCTCAGGACGTGGTACATCATGTTGCGGTGGTTAACCAACAAAATCGCACCCTTGCTTTGCGCGTAGGTGGCGTAAATACCACCTTTTTCGGAAACGGAACAACGTACGTCATTGCCTTGATTTCCAAAATGACCTGCGACGTTGATGCTGTGTCATGAAGGATGCCCGCTGGTTCCTCCACTAGTGTTTCTACTCCCGCAGGAACTATTGCAGCCGCAGTGCTGGCTTCCGTTCTGTTGTTGGTCATCGCGGGCATCATCTGTCACGCCTGCTGGACGCGGTGTCGGCGCAGGACTCGCACCGTCAATCATCACTCCTTCCCGCGAGACGGAAGAAAACGATCTCACGACAGGATTGTTGTCGACGTCGAACATGTCCCTGATACAGGCCTGTCCTCTCGTGAAGAATTGGAGTCTACGAGTCTGAGCACCAGCAAAGGCTATGGTTTCGGTCTTGGTGTACGCCGTGGATTTCCGTTTGCTTACCGCAAGAGCAAGGTGGGAAGCAACTCCAGTGGGAGATCGCACAATGGGACTGGCGCTCAGGCAGAATCCCACCCAATGACACCCCAGTACGATCGCGACGAGAAACGGCCCCCCATATTCACACTTACCGAAGACTTGCCGCACCCACCAGAATCAGAAAAGCTGGCCCCCGGATGGAGCAATCCCGTCGCACATTCTTTCAAATATGTCCGTTGCTACGAAGAAACTCATGGGATTTTACTCCCCGAATTGCATGTGGCGTCGATGGGACCTGTTGACGGCGACGACGACGACGACGACACTGATGTCAAGACGCTCACTTCGCGTCAAGACGAAACCCTCGCTGCCACTCTTTCGCTGAGTCCAAGGACTTCTGAAGCCCTTGCAGTCAGCACTAGGCAGCCGCCGGCGGACCAACAACTTGAGCTCCTACATGTGCGAGAGTCAAGCCCGTTTAGGGTAGATGTGTCTGCTGTATTTGGGCCCCGCAAGGGTATCTGCGATTCCAGGACGACTAGCGGGAGTGGCAGCAGCACGTGGTCAAAAGTGCGCGCTAGACTTTACCGGAAAGCTCATCGGGAGGACGGTAGACAAAGCTCCTCCACGGACAAACAAGAGACGTCAAGCTCCTCAGGGCCTGAGTCCGTACCCGTGGTAATGCACGAGTCTGGTTCCGTTAATCCAGCCAGTGAGGTAGCGCCTGGTTCGGGAACATATTCATTCCTAGACCTCACCTCTTCGCATATCTCCTTACGACAGCACTCGAAGATCACCCTCAGCTCGACTCCTGCGGAACTCGGACATGGAGCCAGGGAGGCTTCAACATGGAGCGACAACACTTCCGTCAAAGTGGTAAGGATTGAGCGCTCGCGAGACGACGTGGCCTCGAAACCAGATGCACCTTCAACCGCATCTGGTGGCTCTCATCCTTCGGACGGTTCGGGTACTCACACAGTTCCGTCTGCTCTGACAACGCATACCCGATCCTCGAATTTCCCGTTCCCCATAACGATTCCCCCGTCGACGCATATAGTTCCTCCCACAGCTCCTCCCTCCGAACATGTTCCTGAGCGCCACGGCACACCACCTCACACTCCGCCCTCTCAATACTTGCAGATCCCACAAATCGCGCCACCGGAGCTTGTACATTCTCCCGCTAATTCTCCCACCGAAAGTGTACCTTTTTCTGTATCTGATATCCACTTTAGGCACAGTTTCTCTGATTACGCCGGTCTCGACTCCCAACGGGCCAGCGTCTCTTCCGCTCTTCCTCCACACCCCCCCCTACCTCACCTGGATGGTTCACAAGCCACTACACCTACGTATTCCCCCCCACCACCTTACATTGTACGACGTGTACTTGGGTTACCGATATCACCGCTGAGCCCCCTCTCACCCTCAACACTCGCGTCAACTTCGCAAATAACATCAGCTGGCCCGGTTGTTACCGCGTCCACTATCGTGGGACTTGGGACTGCGCCTTTACAACACGTGCCGACCCGTGTTGGCTCGCTCTTGGGACCGAGACCGCAACCGTCGACGGCAGGGTCTGTTCGAGGTGCCGCTCCCCCTCAATTACCCATGCAGGGCGGCCGCGGCAGCTTACGGGGTTCGCGATGACTGACGCGAGCATCGGAGATGAATTTGTTTCTTGGACAAACTTTGCGCTCGTAGGGCTCGCCTTCACTCCTTGACGTTCTTGGTTTGCTTTTCCTGTGTCACGATGTATACCCCCTGTATCGATCATCTTTCTCTTCTTTTTGTTTGCTTCATTTTTGCGTTGTGCGCAGTTCTCACTCGCTTCCTCGCATATCTGCAGCAGTACTACATACATCGCACTTTTAATAAGCAACCGACGCCTTCTCTGATGACACGTCACATGTTAATACAAACCCGAAATGATGACGGCCGCCAGAGACGTGTAATGTGTCGGCCACCCCCGCAGCGCGGCCCCCGTGGTCACAGCTCCCGCGCGAAGAGATGCGTCCATTGTCGTACACGTACTACTTCTATGATGGTGGCTGCGTATCTCTCCGTAGCCCAAAGGTGACGAACCTCCGGATATCGGAGAATACTTCCCGCTTTTGTCCTGGTTCCGTCCCCTTGGCGCTGCTATCGTTGCTTGACCCAGTGGGCGGCCCGCTCAGCGGGGGAGACGTCAGAGCACTAAACACGCTCTCTGCGGCGGAAGCCGAGGACAGCGGGAGTGCGATACGGCTAGTGGATGGGCTGCCGACCGCCAAGGTCGTGGGCGGATCCATGTCCAAGGACGAAAGGAACGACGTGCTTTCGAGGTCCGTCTTGGTGCTCGTGATAGTCAGGAATGAGTCAAGGAGGCTGTTCTGTTCCGCTTTGGGCGTGCCCCTGAGGTCGAGGATCTAGACGACGAAGCGAGTGAGACGCGATTGCGGTCCGTTTGCCAGCGGAATGTGCGGGTCAACACAGACCTTTTGGAAATTAGAAAAGGACGCATCGCCGATGACGAGCGTGTAATTCAAAATAAAGCCTTCCGGCGGGTCCTAGACCAACTCATCGATGCCCCATTGGTTAATGACAGATGCTACAACTTACGACGGGAGTGATGATGACCTTGAGCAGTGCCTCTAAGCGCGTGGTGATCTTAGTTAGACTACGAGTATAACTATATGTAGATTGATGAGTCCCCCAGATCTCGTTCTCATGGGCATGCCATGCACCTGGAGGTGGAGAGTGATTCCCCTGGTAACTTCGAGAGACATGACTTGAAAATCCCAAGGTCTATGAGGAGCTGCGTCGAGTCTTCGTTAGCGTATTATCACGACTGAATGGCAGCACAAACCTGTTCCGCCCCAATCTCTCTGAGTGGTCGACTCTTCACAAGAGCGTTTGTGAAGCGCGTCAAAAGGAGACTGCGGTGATGTTACTAAACCCATTTCCGGTAATTCATTGTAATGCCAACCTAGAGGCTTTATCAAAGAAATTCCTCAAATATTTCTTCTGATCCACGAAGGGCTTGATTAATTCGGTTGCTTGTTCGGCTGCCTGTGTGATATCATCCATGAATAGCGAATGACCGGTAACATGATTCATTGCGCCCCAGTTGACCCGTGACATTGTGTTGAATGCACCATCGCAAGCAGATTCGAGCTCGCGTAGCAGCATGTTGATTGCCGCAGAAATTACGCTGCGGACGCATCAATGAATGAGGGCGCATTGCAAGATTGTTCGGTTGCTGCAAACCTCATGAAAAGATCTCTCTCGGTCTGCAATTTGATTTTCTCTTTAAATTTTTCGTCCACTTTCTCCTTGATCTTCTCCTCCAGCTACAATGGGTCAACTTTCGGTTCGGCTTAAGCGCAGATAGACATGCCTCCGCCGCAGTGGTTTGACAATAGTCTGCGGTGTTGATGAGTAGACAAGCTTGTCGGAGTTCAGCCTTGTCAAATCTCGAGTCCATTGACTTTCGTGGTTGAGCCTGAGGTCTAATTCAATCAATAAATTGAAATTATCCATTCGCAGCGCTCGCAGCTATCGCTCACCGTCTCAGCTTTGGAGACAGTACATCCTCTAAGCGAAACGTCAGTACTACGGAATGACCGAACAAACGACGGACGGACCGGCATAAATTTTCAACCACTTCTTCTGCACCCCACACAGATCAAAGAGAGCTTGGCCAGTTGATAATTTGGAACACTGGTCCAAACTCTGTGCGTAGAAATAGAAAAGTTCCGTAGATGAAGGGAGCACAATCGGCGCCGGCTCGGATTCATCAGAGGTGGAGAGAGAAGGTCGAGGTGTTGACGTGGTAGTAGAAGGCTTTGAAGCCGTATCAACTGAGCTACGACCTTTGGAACCACGATGCGGGGCCAACATGTCAGCAAGTGCCCTAACGAATGTTGAGTGAACTAATGGGATGTAGGGGCTGAGCAGAAAACTTACTTGTCTTGAGCATCGACAAATATGCCTAGATGAGGCTCAAAAGAGGAAGACATGGATTGGATCTGTACGGTAGGAGGCGACGCAGCTTTCAGGATTTCATCTACCTGTATAACGGGGTCAGACGCGAGCCTTCGCAAAAGATGGATGGATGGCAAACAGGGGTAGCCCATTTCTTTGCCATCGACGACTCAAATTCTGCTGTTTGCTGAAGTGTTTCAAGAAGCAATTTCACAGTGAGCGATTGGCCCGCTTTAGACAGCAGCGTTGAAAGATCATCCCTGGCAAACGGCATTACGAACAATAATAAGGCCCTCGACAAATCTTGTCCCCTACCTCGTTATTGACGCGAACTTGGCAAAGAGCCACCAACCAACCCGCCACTCGGCGGGGAAAACCCTACCGATCTCCGTTTCATGAGAAGTTAACAACCGCCTGAACCAAGCGAATCTTCTCGCAATATTGTCGAGATGACCCGCTTCATCACTTGCTCGGAAGATCCGACGATACTCTTTAAGCTCGAGCGCTACATACCGCTCGATAAGTTGAATGCGCACGTCTGGACCAAGAATGTCAATGACAGCACAGGCATCCGTGATCTGGGTGGTATTAAATAGCTTAGAAAAGTCTTGGAGGAAGCTGCAGAATACGTTTCCAGCGGGTTTTGGACCATAATCCGGCGACATGGACGCACAATGAATCGAATTCTGCATCGAGCTGACTTCGGATCTCCCCTTGGACCTGTTGAATTCGCTTCCAAACTTGCATAACCCGATGGATAGAGGTGTAGGGCTTGAATGAAGCAGAAAGCTGTTTCACCGCCTGGGAATGCTGTCAATGACATCGAACCCAGGAGAACTGAATCCACCAACTGCCAACGAATTCGCGACCTCCGCGTACCTCTTTTCCTTTACCTGGTCCTCTAGTTGAGTGAGAGCGTTTACTGCCGAACAAGCGAGGTGGTGAATTTTTCGTTGTAAGGACAGACCCTAGGCTACTCACCGAGCATTTGGAGCCGTTTCAGCATCGTCATGCTCAGAATAAGATTCTTTTTTGCGAGATCCAGAGCTTGTATATCTTTTGTGATATTCCGCACTACGGCTTCTGATTCCGATGCTTTCTCGCGTATGCGTGACATTTGCCCGAGGAGATCCTGCATGGAGGTTTGCACGACCAGTACGTATTCGAAGGGAAGGAAAACCTTACGGAGATCATTTCCTGAATGAGTTGCATCCTGCCTGGATCTTGATCCCGCTTGAGTGCTTCCTGAAGTGCATCGATTTCGGCCAGAAGGTCGCGCTCATCCTGCGCAAGCTTTGCCTGCACGGCGTCCAAGCGAGCCAACGAAGCCTCTGAAACAACTTGGGTCACGAAACAGACGCGAAACGCACAAAAATACACACCATCCGGGAAAAGTTGGTTCAAGACGTTTGCAGGATTGAAGTCGTTCGAGAGGTCATCAAGAGGATCGTCGTTCTGCTCCGGATTGAGTTCAAGGACGCGTTGTATTGCTAGAACCAATTCCCGGGGCAGCTCCACATCTGCGTGGCGTCTTTGCATTGGTTGACAAGAGGTAACGGGCCGATGAAGATGCTAGTGCTACTTGGGGTTGAAAGTGTACACTAGCCCGATTAGGAACGCTCAGCACAAAGATCTTGCTTGTCGCACGACCGCAAGCCACTGGCTGAATGGGATATAGTCACTTGAAGCCGAGGCTCGATCCAGTTAGATCATATTCTGGTTTTCTCTTTAAAGCCGGGCTGAGTCCGTCTCCTTCCGTCTTTGCTATTTCCAAGTGCGAGATGACCTCCTTTGGCGACTTTGTGGTCTCATTTGCCCTCACAGCACCATCCCAGCCGTCTCTTGCCCTCATTCGGTGGCCTCGAATGGCAGAACCGACAGACAACACGAAGAATCAAGTTGTCTCGACATTTTATGACCATCCTAGATTCATTTGTGCGAACTGCTCTGCGGTGCTTGTACGTACCGTCGCTGGCACTGACCCCTGATGTGGCGACGTTGCATCGGACAGGCACTTCAAGATGAACTGATCAGCAAGTCCTTCTCTGGAAGGGAGGGGCGAGGATTGTGCGTCGTCCCCGGGCGAATGGAGTATCACGATGCGTTCAAACGTTCACATTCACTCCCTATAGCCTCATGCATTCCGCCATTAACGTGAAGCAGGGGAGAAAAGAGGACCGGCTACTTCTGTAATCCTCGCTTATTCCACACATAATCCGGGGCCCCTTATTGACATCCCCAGAACTGGTGTACACACTGTCGCTGACCTGTTTTGCCTTGGTTGCGATGACCGTATCGGCTGGTACTACCACAAGGCTTCCGACCATAGCCAGAAATATAAAGAAGGTGAGTCATGGTGTCCGGAGTATGGTAGTTTGATAGCTGTCTAAACTCAATCTTCAAGGAAAATATCTGCTCGAACGAGAGAAATTGGTGAAGGAGAATAACTGGAAGCTAGACGAGTAGTCACAGGTGGAATCATTTGCGCAGCTTGTATTCTTCTGACCCTCTTCATGAAGTACGCTTTTTGGTAACAGGACATGGACCTTGATTCGGTAGTAGTTTCTTGAAGCAGCCTACTGAGTATCAAGTATCTCCTTGAAAAGTTGTCCCGTTTTGATCATTTTTTGCGTGGGGTCTGGCCAGGTGTTGCATCACTGACTACAAAAAGTGCACAAAGCAATGCCGACTCAAGAGGATACTTGAGACGTCCAGCGGATGTGGTATGCCTTGCGTGTCCCCATGATACCATCCCAGGTCTCAAGAGTTGGCACAATCAACTTCACTCGTTTTGGTTCTCAGAATAATCATTTTAACCTACACAAAAACACTGCTCGACATGCGCACTGATCCGTGAAACTTGAGCAATCGGGAATACTTCAATGAGACCGAGGTATGATACACTTAATACAACGCTGGCGTGAAACAAGAAAAAAAGATCAGTGGGAAGAGAAGGCAACTTCAACTGGCTGGTGCGTTTTTGAGCATCTGCCTCAATATCTGATTAGTGAGGCGGCGTCGGTGGGGCAGAGGGCCATCACCCTCTTCTCTGATTCTCTAATCTGAAGTTTAGCTAACATAAGTTGATAGGTTGTGATCCTCACTTTAAGCTCGAAGAAACACATGTCGAAACCTTCGATCCCTTTTTTCATTGTGGCCTGGGCAGGAATGAGGTGGTATTCAGTGGGAACTTGAAGGATACGACTCACTGAGTCTACGAGGTAGAGCCCATCGTATCTGAACCTAGAAATGACCCCTGAATCTTTGAATAGCCATCAACAGCGGTGCATGCATTACCCTGAGTGGGGCGCGTAATGGCCAGGTGCATTGCTACCCCGTATCACTCGTACTGGCAACTTCGTTTGGAAGGAAGCCTAAAGCAACATGAGGTGAGTCCGTATACAACTTGTTGGGGAACTCACGAGTAGAGATTTATTTCCGGGATCATCCCATGATTGGTTCGCAATTTGCCTCTGGAAGATGTTAATGCTGTAGAGTTTGTCTACAAAGAACCGATGTACCTTGTTTTCCCTGTCCCTTCCGCCTGATACTCCGTCATTAAACGACGAGCACGGTGATCACACAAGGCATACCTGCGCCGACGTAAATGCTACAAGCAGCTCTGGTTTTGTGGACGTGTTCTCTGGATGAAGCGAGTGACGTACATCTTCTCCCCCATGTCGCGGTCGTCCTTGTATACTCCAGACATACAAATCGAAAATGCACCTTGGTTCGGATCTCCGTGAATTCCTGCCCGAATCTGACCATGCACGCCAGCTTCCATCAGGTCATTTCTGATAGTTGGACAGTCAATTGGAAACCAGGTAGTAACTCAGAGGTGGGCACATACCTAGTTGCGAAAGTGTTGCCAAAACTGACGCCTGGTATGTGTCCGTATATCCTCGATCCTCTAAACATGTTGAGATAAATAAAAGATGCCTCCTTGATATTGAAGGTTGGCAGTACTTACTGCGACATGGTTGGTGGAGAGGGGCAGATTCAAGTTGTACGCGCGCTTGTGACTCAGATATACTGAGGTGGTTGTGTTACGTAAGGACAGAACTGACTCCCAGAAAAGAAAAGGGGTTAAATTTCCATATATGGTTGAACAGGCTATGAAGTCCGAGTCGTTGGTATTTGCGTTATAAGACTAACCAGCATGACTCGGGTCACAAACTTCGGTCGAAAGCGCAAATACTTGGAAGCAGGTTTTGCAGTTGGGTCGACGACAACGTCCATTGTCAATGGACAGCCTGCAAATGTGGTCGACAACGATCATGGAGACGCCGTGCCTCCAAAGAAAAAACGGAAGAGGGCAAAGAGTTCAAAAGTAGATGGCGATAATGAGCGAACGCTAGGCGGGGTGGAGGATGGAGGGGAAGAAGGCGGACAAAACAACGGAGAGAGAGCGTCTGTTGGACGGAAGAAGGTTTCGATAACGAAAAGACGCGGTGGCGCAAAAAGTGAGCATTGTATCTTGCCCTTCGCTGTGCAAGGCTGATCATCTCTGGCTAGCTGTCGCAATCAGCGGTTACAAGAGGCGCACTGAGCAACGCCGACTCCAGAGAACATCAGACCGTCAAGCTAACACGGTGTGCTTTGCGTGTCGCGAAAAGGGCCATGCAGCCAAGGATTGTCCCAATGCTGGCGGAGAAGGCGGAGATACTCAACAAAATAGTGTGAACGCCGGTGTTGGGATGTGTTACAGGTTTGTGCTCTTCTTCCTGAGTCGTCCCTCACTATACGATGGATAGATGTGGTTCGACAAAACATACGATATCTCGTTGCAAGAAACCAGAAGATCCTCTCAACCGCTTCCCTTTTGCTTCGTGTTTCGTCTGCTCAGGGAAGGGCCACCTCGCTTCGGCTTGCCCGCAAAACAAAGAGAAAGGCATATACCCCAACGGAGGAAGCTGTAAGCTCTGCGGTGAGAAAACACATCTTGCAAAAGACTGCGAACTGCGAAAGAAGGACGCGTCAGGGACCGCGACAACGATCTTCGGCACGGGGGGTGGGGCCGGTGCGGATGAGGATGACTTCCATGCTTTCAAGCGGAAGAATGCGGAGGTGTCAAGGTACGAGAAGAAGGAAGATCGGCGGAGAAAACAGCTCGATATAAAGGCGGGTTTACGCACGGGGACAGTGAAAGCATTCGGTAAAAACCAGGTGTCTAGCCAACCGAAGAAAGTCGTATTTTTTTGACAACCCTTATACTAACGGAACAGAGGACCCGTAGCTGCATGGTGGCATTGCCGGCCATGGGTGCATTCTTCGTTGTCACGAAACTCCAGTGGCAGTGGCTGGCTCCAACAAGGCTGCCAAAACAGCACCATTGACGACATTGATCATTTGTGAGTTACTGCCCTCGCTCGTCTCAGGACCGGTTACCCCGGGCTTTCCGTTTCTCGAGCTAAGAGGGGCCAGTGTGAATGAAGGCTGAGTGGCGTGCACTTTCAGCCTTTCCGCACTCATCCACTCCGCATACTGGATGACCTAGCGAGCGCGACAGTCGTGCATCATAAAGGTTCAGTAGGTTTAAACCTTTGTATGCGGATGGCACCGTGTTGTGATCGAGGAAAGGCCCTCCACGTCCCAAGACAGAAGCAAAGATTCTGGAGTACAACCTCCAAATGACGTAGGATGATCGGAAACTCGCCCTGGCGATGGATTCGAGCGAGGAAAGTAAATAACTTGTAAAATAAATTGCTTCGATCATATTAACACTCAAAGTGCACTCTCCCGGTTCCACAGGGCATTTCAAAGGTAATAGCACCCCCCCAACAAGAATAGGCAAACAGAAGTATCCTGGGTTGGTGAAGGAATCCTTTGAAGAATGTAGTAGGCAGTGAAACACTGGCAGCATTGAAGTAGGTCAGCTGAGGAGCTTCACCTAGCCTACATGCCACTGCTACCAATATCAACATGTCAAGCTCCAGAGAAGAGTGTGCACTCACTAGTCCAAGGATACAAATAAAAGGATGTGACCATTGCAGTCAATTGTTTGCCACAAAATTTGCCACAATGAAGTTGAACATGCATGGTATAAATGACCAGATCTCCCTCCATATTCAAACATCCCTGCTTGTATCAATCTTATCCTGCAAGTATATCAGCCCATACTGACAGAGGATGCTAGTCTTGGCCAGACAGTCTAGACTATACATCACCACCAGGTTATCACTGATCTGCTGAAAATACCCCAGGGTGCTGTCCAATATGTCTTGGCAATTCCTAGTATTACCATGGGGGAGTTTGAATGCCCTGACTTTCTGTGCCAACATGTATGAGTTCATTAGTGTCAGTTCTAGGTTGTCAAACAGATAGAAGAGATCATTTGCATGTGTCAGAATGGCACATGATAATACATCTGATCTGAAGATGTGCAGCTGGACACTGGCAAAAGGGTAGCTAAGTAATTATGTACCATATAGCATTGAAAGGAAAGCTCACCTTAGTCATGGTAGTGGAATGAAACAGGTTACACAGGTGGTCATGTGAAGATAACCATGCTTCATGCAGTAAGCACTGGCATGCACTCACACCTTAGTGGATTAGTTAGTATGTAGGCTCAAAATTACACTAAAAACTATACTTTGACATCACATCCAGAGTCATGGCTCAACCTTATAGTTGTACTTTTGCTTGAGTGGGGGTCACTAAGCACCAGAGACAGCATTGACCTAAAAGGGCCAAAGCAAAGTGAAAAGCTCTGATGAAGCACATCATACTGGGGTTAATATATGTATTACTTCAAAATAATAATGTGTAATGAATCACCCACAGTGTTGTTAGTCCAGCTGCTAGTTGAATCTGGTGTGCTTTAGCTGACAGGGAAGTTATGGTAACACTGAGCAAAATAGATTGATCATATGGCAAGTCATTGCACTGTTTCACCTAGCATGTAGGTCCAGTATTCCACCAAACACTTGATAGTGAAGCACTGGAGCTACATGCCAGTGATACAAGGATGCTAAAAATGGAGGCCTTGCCAGGACT
>JBBPLW010000076.1:0-56720 GCA_038089995.1 Tylopilus balloui | reverse complement strand
GCTTCCGTTGGTGAGATCACGCTGCTGTCGAAGGTGTCGGCGGGCGCTCTGACGGCTATCGGTGTCATCGACCGTGATTGGACGGACGGGCCGGGTTGGGGCGAGCTGCGCGGGGGAGCGTCATTTTGACCTTTAACTAGAGAGGACTTCAGATGGCAAAAGGTTGACACGGAGAAAGTGGTTTTCCGAGTGCAACGAATATAATAAGCTACAAAGGCAGCAAGTGCCAGTGGCCGACAGTAGCATTTGTTTTGTTACATTCCAAGCTGGATTCCATGGGTACGAGCGACCGCCTAGATGACATCGCTGGCACCAGCGCCAGCGATGTCCGACTCCATACCCATCTGTCGTCGGTTACCGGTCAGGTATGTCCCCGGTGGGCGATAGTACGCAGCGATATTACTGGCACGATTTGACAATTCCCACACGCACAGTGGACAGTGGTTCCGCCCCGACCGAGATCAAGCGAAAGGGATCTAGCCCCCTTGGCAGGACATTTTTAATTCAGCACTTGCTGCGATAGGTGGGCGAAGAACGAGAAGTAACTTGGGGTGGGTCGATCTATCTCAGCGAACGTGACAGAAGTCTATCCAGCGGTTGAAGATTGTGCAAAAGACCCAGAAGGCGGAGAGTCACGATCACTGACGCAGATCGATCCAGAAGAGAGCGATGGCAGCCATTATGAATGGCTGAATAGCGTCATCTCGCTGGGCTAGATATCCCCACCCCCGACTCCTAGGCGACATTTCCGATCCGCGACTGTCACGATCCTCGCACCGGGGAATAGTGCAACTTTTACTTTTTTTCTACTCTGCACCCCTGATCAGATCTCGTGTATGCTATGTAGCAAGACGGTTCGGATCACCATTCCGTTGGGCCGAGTAACTCGCTCCGACTACCTCCCGGATCGGAGCTGGTCATCTGACTCGGCGTCTTTCACATCGCCAGTGACATCATGGGAAATCGAGACAGGAAGGCGAGGCACGTGGTCGGTGCGGAGGGCGCAAAAGCTACATCGATTCTCATGGATCCAGCGGTATTTTGGGGTCCCAGCTGCGGATGGAGAGCTTCCTCACGGGCCATGGGAGTTCAGGTTCTGAGCAACAGTCTTTTTTCGTCCCAGAAACTTGAGGTCCGGTGGCTGGATTAGGAGACGTGCGGAATCACCTGAATATGGAGAGGGAGGTCTTTCAGTTGGTCACGACGTGCTGAATGCGGCTGCTTCGGAGCACGGAAGGCGCTAACCCATTCAGGAACGAGTGGAGCTTGAGTGGCGCTAGATAACGGCGCAGATATGTCAACTTGCGAGTCATGCGCCATCCCATGAGAGTTTTCTTGGACGGATGAGGGACTTCTTGGATGATGCGCCGGTGATGCATTTCCAGGGTCGTTCGTTGTCCACAGGTATAAAAAGGCGCGGGGACGCCCTCTGGACGCTCAGAACCAGACCACCCTCATAAGATGCAATTCGTACGTCGACGCTTTCTGGTCCTTGATGTCTCTTACCGACACTCGATGTGATAGGAGAACTCCATCCCCGTTAACCAAGCCGCCGGCTGTGGCTCGAGCGACTGCAAAGCCGGCGATGCGTACGTGCTTCTTCGTCGTCTGGGTCGTCGTACTGATAGCGTCGACAGATGCCAATGCAAGCCTGGCGAATGCAAGTGCTGCTAGATCATTCGTGGTTTGATGTACGATGTGCGAGATGTTGTATGCCTGCGTCCGTGTCCCCCGTCTTGAATGAATGATTGAAGTCGTGAATGCAACCTGAGCGAGTGATGACCGATCCGCTGCCAGCAAGTTCAGGGCTGTGTAGCTCATTCATTAGACGTCACCGTGTACGACGACGACCAACCCTTTTGACCACAACCCTCGCCATGGTCCACCGCCCGCCCGACACGCGCCTGCTCGCGAACCTGATCGACCATGAAAAAGAGTACGCCAAACACCTCGCCGCGCTCCTTCCCCTCTCCCATGCTGCGCTCGCTTCCCTCTCCGCCTACGCCGCTGCTTCCCCTTCGTCTCCCGCTTCTCCTGCCAACGCCATCGCCACCGCCGTCGACGCCCTCGCCAGCATAGACGATGCCCTCCACCGCTACACCCACGCCATAGACACTTGGCGCCAACAGCTCGTCGCCCTCAAAGGCCTCGAGGACGACCTCGCCGCCGTCCTGCGCGACCGCGACATCCTGTGCGTACCACCGTATCCCTCCCTCTCCCTCTCGCTGGCCCCCGCAACTCACTCGCAATCACAGCGTCACCCGTCTCATCAAGGCGTCTAAATCCACACGCGACGCCCACCGGTCCTCCCGGCTCGTCGCCCCACTCACAGCCCTCGGCTCAGCCTCCCTCTCCTCGCTGCCCTCCACCAACTCCACCGCCGGATCCAGTCCCGCCAGCACCAACTCCAAGCTCGCACAGGCCCAGGCAGAACTCCAAGCCTGCGAAGCCCATCTCGTCGCCAAGGAACGCGAACTCGACGCCCGCCGCATCACCGTCGCACGCGATGGTCTCGGCGCACGCTGTCGTGCCCTCATCGACTGCGGTTGGGTCTGGAGCGAGATGGGAAAACAGGGGCTCAAGGCCTTGCAGGCGCTCAGTCCCGACGAGCGTGCGACCAGTCATCCAGGTAACGTGTGACCGTGTGCTTCCGTATCGTGTGCACGACGCTAACCAACCCTACCCACGGTGACGATAAGCCCCGAAAGCCTCACTTGCGATCCCGCCTCATCCCGTTGGTACCAACCACACCACGTATGCTTCCGACAACTCGTCCCTCACCCCTTCTCAAAGCGCTTCTCAAACCGCCCCCAGGTCCGTCGAGACCAGCTACGAAGGTCCGACCTCCAAGGAACACGAACGTGTCCAGCCCGAGACAGAGCTAGAGACTATATCCAAATCCCAAGCACGCTCATCACGCATAAATGACGATGGTGACCTCACCATCACCCTCCCACCCGCACACGCCATCTCCGAATTGGCATTCCCCACCAGCGTCCGCACACAATCTCGGCCTCTTGAAAACGGCGACCCATCCGCCGCAGCAAACGCCAGCATCAATACCACCAACACTACCACCGCACCAGAACCTGCGCTCAGACGAAAACACAAACGGTCCCGTCGACCGCCTTCTCGGCACATCGTCGAAGTCTCTGACGAAGGCTCCGACGAGCCTTTTTCTTCCTCGAATCGCAACTCCAACGTCAATGCAAGCCCACGGCTACCACACGCACCGCTCCACGTCACCCCGACGCACGACACGAGCTCTGACGACGAGCACCCCGTTGGTCCGCTCCGAGTCGTTGAAAACGACCCGTTCGGGGTCATTCGGAGGTCTATGCTCGGCTCTGGGTCTGGGTCTCTGCTATTTGCGCCTATCGCCGCCCCCACCGCCTGTGCTAGTGCGCCAGACGTACGTGCCAGCATTGTGGACGCGAGCAGTCCCTCCAAGGCACCGTTCCCATCCTCCGTCTCGGTATTAGCACAGGGTGCAGGCACAGCGGTGGGAGGAGGCCCTTCACCCGGCTCTAGCCCGGCACGACGCCGGCGCAAGACATCAATGGCCTTGTTTGGGTCCCTCCGCGGCCTGTTTCGGAAGCCAAGGGAACGCGATCGGCTCGGTGCAGAGTGGAACGAGGGGTATGCGTCGCCCACGCCGAATCGGACGCGGGTCGGAGGCACCGGGTGGGTCACGAGGACGGATGCGCGGATCAAGTCGAGAGGTGGGCAGGAGGATTCGGACGAGGCAGCGGAGAGGACGTCGACGACACCGAGAGCGTCGGGGACCGGAGCGCCGACCACGACCACGAACGTCGTGCGGGCTGCATCTGGAGCGCGGTTGCGCAAGGGCCGACCTAGCGCGTCGTCTGCGCGCGAAAACGGGCCCTCTCACCGCACTGGCGTGGACGGCTGGATCACGGATGGCCCGGGTGGCCAAGGCGCAGGTACCGGCGTGGACGCGGGTGGTGCGGGTACGAGTGCAGGCAGATCGCGAACGCGCCGCGGGACGGTGAAACGCAAGAAAACATCCGTGGGAGATTTGAGGGGGAGCGAGCAGGGGCATACGGATGCCGAGGGCGACGGGGGACGTCGGTCGCCGGAGCGCTTAGAGTCGAGCAAAGGGAAGGTGGAAAAAGCGCCCGAAGCGGAGACGTGTGGACCCAGGCCTGCCGTTGAGCAAGAGAGGCAGCTGACTGCGCCCACCGACGCCGATCTGGCTGTAGGTTCTAACCTCAATGGAAATGCTGATCCCGGCCCCGCATCCCCACAGGACCGCACAACGACGACCATGGCCATTCGGAAACCGTCGTCTGATATAGCAGCGCCGCCTCATCGCCGTTCTGCGTCCTTGTCGCTCGTTGACGCGCACGTGACCGCGGTGCCCAGGTCTACGTCAACGTCGACGGGGGGGATCATGTCCTGGCGGAAGCCACCACCGCAGATCGAGTCCCAGCCTGCGTCTCTTTCATCTGGCCCATCGCAATCGCCATCTCTGGCCCCGGCGCAGGCGCAGGCTCCAGCTCAGCCGTCGACCGGAACGCAGGAGACGCAGCCGAAACAGACTGCGAAACGACACCTCGGCAATGGACATGCCAAGCACGTTCAAAACCAGAGTTTGATGAGCATCGTTGCGGATGTGACGCGTCTGAACCAGGGTCGGAGCGAGGAACGAGAGCGGGTGGCGAGATCGTTGGATATACCGCGTGCGCCGGGGTCTGTCGTGACCGTGGCCCAGCGTGAGGTAGGTGGGGCAGAAAGGGAGGTGAATGGACGCGGACATGCGAGGACGACGAGTATCCCAGAGCAGGGTCCGCGTGCGATCAAGTTGCCGCTTAGATCTGCGCTGCGGAATGCGAGCCGGACGCCGTCTCCCGGCCCGGCGATCGTCCCAGTCATCGAGGTAAAGCAGAAAAGGGTAGAAGAAGAGCGTGGTCGGGCTGCTTCCCCGCCGTGGAGGGATTCTGCCTCGATTTCGTCGTATGAGACTGGGAGGGAGAGTTTGGACGGGGAAGGACCATCGCCACAGTCTTCTCCGGTACGGACACGACCCTCGCCGCTGCAATCTCCGGCATTGCCTGGTCAGCCACGTTCGCCGCCAGTGCGTTCGCAATCGCAGCCTCCGACAGCGCGACGATCGCGGACGTCATCATCGCTACCGCTTTCGTTTACGTTTCCACCGCCGCCGGTAGATCCCCCGCCTGTACGAGGCGGAACGACGGCGTCGAATCCCGCACATGCGAGCGCGAACGCAAACGAGGCATCTGGGCCGCCTTCGTCGCGCACGTCGACCGAAACACCGCCCGTTCGCAGGAAGAGCGTGCGGGTGTCCCTACAGCCGACGTATTCGCCCGCGCCGCCTCCGTCGTATGACGAGCATGGGGATGGGTACACACAGTGGAGTGAGGAGAGGGAACGTGGGGCGGGTAGCAGTCGGCCCCCGGGGGACGTATGGGCTGATTCGAGCGAGGAAGACGAGGCGTATAGTCGTGCGCGGCGGCTGTTGAGTTTGGTTGGGCGGGGCAAGGCGTGAAGCTTAGGGTTTTTACATCTAGTCTATTTCCTACTACTATTGCGCTTCTTGTTTATTGCTGCCAAGAGGCTCTAGCAAGCCTCAGCCTAGAGCTATTTGTTGATTAGGTAACCCAGTCGATCTGTGGCTCACAAATCCTGCGCGAGTCCCCATCGGTGAGCCGCTGCTTTTTTTCTCCTTCCTCGTCCTCTTCGACTACGCGCCGGGATCCTTATCGTCCCTCGAAGGAAAGATCGCTTCTTTTTTATCATTGTCAACGACGAGCTCGAGATTGGCTATCGGAAGACTAAAAACCAAGGATGATCGAAGCAGATCCGAGCCAGCCTCAGAACGAGGTCAAGACGGAGGAGAATGCGCCGATCAACGTCAAGGTGTGTCAGGTCTCGAGGGGGTGGCTCGCCTCTCGTACCCTCGTTTCTGTGCTTTCCTCGATACTGATCGTGCGAACGTTTTTTCGGACGATGGGGTACTCCTTATGTTTTTTTGGGGGGGGCCATCCACGCTCATTCGTTTGGTTGCACACACGCTCCCTTTGACGCTGGCCGCTTGCTTGCACGACCTGCGCGCCTCCCGGTCACGGCCAACGCGGGGACAGGTCGTCAGCTCGACGGGGGACGAAGTCTTTTTCAAAATCAAGCGAAATACGAAGTTGAGCAAGCTGCAGGGCGCTTATGCGGCCAAGGTGGGCAAGGACGTGTCGAGCATTCGGTGAGTCTCCACAACGCCCCTCTCCCTCTCCCTGGGGGGGTTGGGATCGCTCTCTCTCTGTCCCTCTCTCGCGTGTGTGAGAGAGAGAGGCTGACTGGCCTGCTTTCCGGGCGATGTTGACGTGCGATGTAGATTCTTGTACGATGGGAATAGGATAAGCGAGGACGATACGCCGTCATCGCTCGACATGGAGGACAACGGTGCGTCCCAGGCGCCATCTCTCTGCACCAGCCATCGTCACGTGCTGAAACTCCTATCTTTCAGACACGATCGATGTCATGGTAGAACGTGCGTCTCTCTTTCCTTCGGTGCGCCGTGGTGAACGTTGGTGGGGATTCTGACGGTCGTTTTTGATTAGAGGTCGGCGGGTGGGCATCGCCATGATCGAACACTTTTGTCCAGTCTCTCAAACCATTTCATCCCTTCTTTTGTTACCGCACGTCGTCTTTATTCTCCCCTTTTTTTTTTTTTCCCTCGTTGATGATGGATGTAATCAATGCACTACCTTGCCATTGCAAGAAAATGTTGTGGAGGATAGCCGTCTTGGGTATCCCACGTACGCCCGACCCCGTATGTTCCGCCGATGCGTGGCCAAACAGTCTCGCGTTTACCTGGCCTACGCATCGTAGCGGTTCAGAGTAGGTTGGAAATTCTGACTGACCGATGCGCTTTGAATCTCAACTTTGGCCCCGGCCAGCGCTGGACGTGAAGACAGAGGAAGGGGGATGCACACTATGCTATATATACATTGTGCATCTTGTTTTGCGTTGACACCATCCACCCAACCTTCCCACCGGCGCTTCTATGATTATGATTTCACAGCGTTTCGCTCGAGCATGACTGCATGGAAACTAGCCATCAATGCATCATTGGCATCTGGGCCGCTGGCGCTCGACGTTTCTGATACGTCTTCAGTGGGCTCACAAAGGTGCTAGAAAAGCAGGGACGACGTGAATGCTAGAAAGAGGTCTCCGTAGACCGACGAGCTTTCCGTACATTAAACTGTTTGGCATGCGCCAAGCCGCTTTCATGACACTGCTTCCTCACAATCGTACCCATATCACCATTCAATTCCACGCGGGCAACGTTGCCCTTTGCAGGTGGACCCTCACCTGCAATCGGTGTTGATGTCCTCTCCCGCTTCGGGAAAGAAATAGCGTGAACGTGCATGAGCATCAATGCCCACCGAGCAAGGAACAGCGTTTTTAAACGTCGCTTACCTTTAAACTTTTGCTCGAGTCGCCATCGCCACAGGGTATCGCAGAAAAAATCTTCCCAGCAACATACACACATCCAATATTGTTCGGACCACTCTGCGTACTCATCTTCGGTGCAAGCAAACATTTGGTGGATGAGTTTCGACCAGTTGCCGCTTAGCGCCTGCACGAGTGGCTTCTCGACGAGATTCAAGGATAGCTTTCCTGCCACCAAAGACTCTCTGTTCAGGCGCCCTTTGAGGTCGTCCCAGTCTGACAGCATGACGGATGAGTTTCCTTTACACCGCACGACAGAATACACACTCGTTTTACTCCACAGAGCAGGAGTCATTCCTTTTTGAGCTCTCGGATCTATTTCCTCACAACAATGGTTTTCTACCCATCTCTCTTCTCCACCTCACACCTCCGGTCTTCAAGCGATCTGGATCTTCTCAGACCATGCACGATGACCTACTCAGATAAGTTAGAAGAGCATACAAAGGAGCAAGCTATCGGTCGTACACCGATCATGCTCAACATTGACGTCATCAAGAATGATTCCAATATATCCAGAAGGTCGAGTTGCTTTGCGTTCTTGAACGATCTTTATCTAAAGCGCGCGTTAGGAAGTGTTTGTAAGAAACGTCCTTATCCATCGGGAGATGTGCGGCTGTCTCATCTTCGTAGCAGCATAACACGGTGTGAGGACCTGCAAAGAGACACGCTCCTTTCCAGTCGTCTAAGCGGGTGCTGTCGTCAAAACTTGGAAGATCTGTAGAAAACATTAAGATTGACATGCACGCAGTTCTTCGCCATTCCCTTCTGCCTTGCGAACCCATTCGACAACCGAACAAAGAAACTTGGCCAACTGGCGTATCTGAAAAGGGTCTTGTGTCGAGAACTGCTCGAGGAACATTATCTGGCCTTTCAAGCTCCGTTTGAGGAGTGCACAGCGATCACGGTCTTCATCCTTTGAACCGAGTTTGGGAATGAAACGACGGCGTCCAAGGAAGCACAGACATGAGCCAGATCCGATACATGGCCCGCTGAAAGCGGAACGATTCTATGCGAGACAGTTTGCTCGTCCCGCGTGGCATCCTTTTCGCTATACCGAGTCAATGGATGCCCAGGGTCGATGGAAATGCGAGCGGGCACGCCTCACCTCCAGCTGAACAGATCCTCTAGGGCAGCCATAACGCCGGCATTGCTCGCGAGGAGGCGCTCTTCTTCACGCGAAGGCGTTTGGTTGATCACGTCGTTCTCGCTTGCAAGATCCTTTATGTCCTGTGGGAGAGTCGGAGATGCTTGATACCGGGCGAGTCGTAAAGCTTGAGGCAACGCGGGCCCGACGAGGTCATATGCTGAGGTCATTACTGGGAAATGACCATTAGCAGGACGCGCTGGTAAGTTTCTAGGGCTCGCAACGCACCACTGTTTGATGCTTGGATTCAACTGGAGGTAGAATGTGACGCTGAAAATCAATGATGCCGAGCTACTGCAGACAAACGACGACCTCACCCTAGCCGGTGGTAGACTCGGATACGAATGAACGACTGGAGAGTTGAAACTAACGAGCTGGCTACAAGCAAAGTTGAGAGGGAAAACGGAAAAATGGTGACTAAATGTTGGAAAATGATCAAGTACGTACGTATTAAACGCTTGACAGCTTGAACTTGAATGTGACTGGTGAAGTAGTGTCAACATCGGATACTTACTGCCAGCATCACTGGCATGCCCACATGCCCCAACAGCAGACACGATCTTGGTGAGAGTGCGTAGGGGGAAAATAAATCAATGAAACTTGAACTCCCACATGTTCATATTGCTTCATTTCGAACAGGATTATCATCTTGGGAACTGAAACATTTCCTCATCGCCAACACACGTGAGATGATCCGGTTCACCACGACAAAGGTTGAAATCAGGAACGAGATATAGACGGTCGGAGTGTCACTCCGAGACATAATCGTTCAGTCTATCCGAGTCTCCACTGGCACGAACCACCACCATCATGCTAAGCTTACACATTTAGTAGATTTGGATTCGAAGGAACCTTGACACCCTAGTATTGTCCCTCGTTTATACCAGCAGGCTTGCACAAGTGCTAAGAAAAAAAAGTGAGTACAGGAAAGGCTATGTAATCGATGACCTTTCAGAGTCGCACATTAAACTGTTTGGCATGAGCCAAACCACGGTCGTAGCACTGCTCCCTGCAATCATACCCATATCTGGATGTTGAAATTTGACTTGTGGGGGATCGTAATGCATGACATTGAGAGGCTTACTTGCAATCCTTCTCCACCGTCTCCCCAGCTTTGATGTGCAAGTTGAGTGAAAGAGGGGAAACGTCAACAGTCCAAGGCACAACATTGTGTTTTGGAATGATGGACATACCTTTTTTCTTTTCTGCGAGTCGCCATCGCCACAAGTTGTCCCAGAAAAAGGGATACCAACACTCCCTGCAAATCCAATCTTTCTTGGACCACCCTGCATACGTGTCGTCTCTGCAGGCAAACATTTCATGGAGGAGTTTTGGCCAACTGCCTCTCAGCGCCTGTATGACTGGCCGTTCAATGAGGTTGGTGGTTAGTTTTCCTGGCACAAGGAATTCCCAGTCTACGCTTCCTTTCAGGTGGTCCCAGTCTACCAATGACAAAGTTACCAATGAGCTTTTTTTATACCGCTGCAAATACGCACTTGTTTCGTTGTACAAATCTGGGAGTATTCGCAAGCCACGTATAGGAAGCCCCGCAGTACCGCCACAATGGTGGCCTGCTCAGCTAAGCTAAAATGTGTATACAATGGAGAGAACCACTGGACGTACAGCGATCATGCTCGCCATTTATGTTATCAAGAATGATCCCAAGATATCCAGCTGGCGCAGTAACGTGAAGTTCTTCAAAGAGATCTGAAAGAGCCTTCTGTATAAACTCGGTGTATAGGCCATCGTCGTCCAGATACCCTGTTGGGAGATGGGTGGTAGTCGCATCTTCACAGCAGCGTAGAATGATGTGGGGACCTGCAAAGAGGAACATGCCGTCCCAATCATCTGTGCAGATGCCATGAGATCTAGGAAATTGGCGAGAAATATCCTGATACCAACACGTGTCGAGAGTCCCTCCCAAGCCTTTTCCTTCTGCAGTGACAGCCCAATGGGCAGTGAAAACGAGATACCGAGCCAATCTGTCTATCTGGAAAAGCTCTGTTGTGGAGAATTGCTGAAGGAAGTATTTCTGATCTTTCCAGCTTTCTTCGAGTTGTGACTCGCGACCATTATCAAGGTATTCCTTAGTATAATCCCTCGGAGCGAATCGACGTGGCCCAAAAAGCACGGACATGAGCCAGATTCGATACATGGCCCGCTGAAAGCGAACTGATTCCGCATGCGAGAGTTTGCTCGTTCTACATGTCCGATCTTTGTTTCTACGTAAATTCGCAAGGTTACTCAGGGGCAAAGCAGCGTCCCTGGATTGCGAAAGACATTTCTCACCTCCAGCTGAACAAATCTTCCAGCGTCGTCATAATGTTTGCATTGCTCACGAGAAGGCGCTCTTCTTCATGGGAGGGCGTTTGGTTGATCGTGTCGTTCTCACTTTGAATATCGTTGACACTCTGCGGGAGCTTTGCGGATGCTTGATATCGGGCGAGTCGCAGTGCCTGAGGTAGTACGGGGCCAACAAGATCATACGGTGAGCTCATTAGAGGTGGACGATTGAGTTCACAGATAAGATGTTGCTGGTGCGAGAAAAGGGTTGCTATTGAACGTTAAACATTAGACGCCTGGCTTTGCCACGTGGTCAACTGAAACTTTGCTGCGTACTATACTTCAATGGTACCGTGAACTTCTGAATAGAGACTGCAAAGAACCATCACTCAAGACTTGCATGTAATGACTGAGACGTGTGTCTTGAATGAGGTTATTGGGATCATATGTCGAATCAAGATTGAATGTCTGGCAGCAAGAGTGGTCGATAGTGCGGTCGCTGAAGGATTTCTAACGGATCGCTACACTTTGGCTACTATGACGATGGCACACTAGCCTACTGCATACCACATGCCCTACGAACTACTTAAATAGTGGATGGTAGCTGACGAACTTCACTCGAAATTGGCACTACCTCTCCGAGGCCCACTTACTTGGAATGTCCTTCTATACACAAAGTTGTCTATCTGGAAAAGCTCTTGAGATGAGAATTGTTGGAGAAATGTTTTCTGATCTTTCCAGCTCTGTTCGAGATCTGATTGATGATTAGTGTCTTCGTATGCTCGACTACGCCTCGAAACGAATCGACGAGGTCCCCAGACCATAGCTTGGTATCGGGCGAGTCGCAATGCATTATCTATACGACAACTTTAGATTCGACCATACCAAATCGATTGCTAATGCAGCCTCGTCCTCGTCTCTCCCCGACGTTTGATCGTCAGGTACATGTCTCTCTTAGCTGGTGATTCATCGATGACGAGGCCAGCCTGCTTCGTACTGTGACTACGCAGCACATGGAGGAAGGTATACTTCAACAATTTGACTAGTTTCTGCAGAGCGTTGTCTTATCAGTGTGGGAGCGAGGTATATCCTCTTTCACATCGGTTTCCGCTGCCCAGAGTCGATAGACCTGGGATACACATAACACGTACGCGTTCATTGATATGGTTCCGCAAACCAGTATCGCGGATGGTTGTCACTGATGCTGGACCTGGGCACCACTCCATGTCTCGCAAGGAATCGGCCACGGGATGACTCGGCAACTGCGTCATTGCCTCCTCCCGTTTACCAACCACCGCGATGGAGCTCGGAGGTTTGACATCTGCTAGCCCGGGTAAACTGCGTATGATCAAGCCCGACGTGACATAGGAAGAGAGCATCAGAGTTGGCGCGGCGAAGGAGCTCCGGATCCCGGATGGACGGGATTTCGACTATTATCAGTAGTTCTGTTGTGGCTGGTCGTTTGGCACAGGTTGTGAGGGTAATTGCTGGAGTTGAATGGTAATTCCGTTTACTCGACGAAAGGATCTCGCACTCCAGACATTGTGTTCACGTTCGAGCCTGAACATTTGACAGTGTCGATCGTCCAACGTAATGGGTCCGGCGTTGGCCTCGAGGTACCCCTTGCCGGTAGTCGAGCGCAGCGCTCGCAAAGTAATCACAAGCTGACTTGTACGCCGGCGAGTAATGTCGACGAGTATTAGGAAGACCGCACGGAGCATTGATGATTGGTGCATACCGAGTCGCCCACGTGCCCTGATGGATGGCTTGATGAATAGATATGCGAACAAGCAAAGGAAAGACTGGATGTCGTGCCACTAACGATTGATCCCGGGGGGTAAAGACAAAGACGGACAGGCCTGGGGAGTCACGTCTTTTGTGAGCCTTTGTGCGAGTATCAGGGCATGATGGGGAATGAGATCAGTGATTAGCGCTCGTGGTCAGGGAGCGTGGTGGATGAATTCGGCGGTGGGGGTTCTGAAGGGGTTCGTCGGAGAGGACATAAAGTGATCTGTGAGTACCAAACGGTGTGATACTGACGCTATCATTGGCGTGGATACCGGGACGGACACGGGGATGTGAGCAAGTGGGACGGGTTTGAATTCGTTCTGGCAGCTTGGATTGCCATCGATAAGTGGGAGTACGCTTGCAATGGAGGCGGGGCCCCGGGATATAGTGTTTGGTGGGCCACAGCAGCGTGGGCACTGACATAGAGCAGAGGGACCCAAGCGGAGCAAATGTCCAACGGGTCGAGGAGAGGATAAAATAGTGCTGACAGATCTAACCTGGGAGCTGTGGGCCCTGAAAAGCCTGATTTACCCAGCTCGGTGCAAAGAGGGCTCAGGGCACTGCCTTGGCCCTTGAGCGAGTTCTTAGTCAACGGTGGCCGAGCAGGCGCGGGGACTGTCTACGACGATGACGACGTTCTGCCCAGGGCCGGTCGCGACGACGTTGGGACAAGTTCCCGAGGAGAATGGCTGGGACACGACGGGGACGGATGACGAGGAAGTGCAAGGAGGGTTGCCCACCAACTCGGCTACGACTTCGCCACATCCACCCTCTCCTCCACCCTCCTCACCATCCCCGCCAACGACCTCGACAGTGTCGACGACAACACCAATATTCTTCTCTACGTCGCCCGCGACAGCGCCGACGACCATCCCGCGCCGTCTCCCAACACCGTCTGCAAGGGTGCAGTCCACCTACAGACCCCGGCCTATTTCCATGCCCCCGCAGGCCTACAACACGTCCCCACAGACAAGCACTTCCGATCGCGACAGACAGCCCATGTCTGACCAGAAACACCGCCAACAGAGAGATGGTTCCACCTCAAAACAATCCCGCAGCGCAAACAGAGTCCTCGGCGACTATACCCTCACCAAGACTCTCGGCGCTGGCAGCATGGGCAAAGTCAAGCTCGCCACCCATAATATCACGGAAGAAAAGGTCCGTCCGTCATCAACTCCCTCCTTGCGCGTCTTCCTCACTTTTTATCTCCTAGCTCGCCATTAAGATCCTTCCCCGTGTCCACCCCTCAACATCCCTTCCCAACGGTTCAAACGCTTCTCCAGAGGCCATCGCAAAGCAGGCTTCCAAGGACGCCTCCAAGGAGATCAGAACCATCCGCGAGGCCGCTTTATCCATGCTCCTCCACCATCCCTATATCTGCGGCATGCGCGAAATGATAATCCATCAACACCACTATTACATGGTCTTCGAGTACGTGAGCGGCGGCCAAATGCTTGACTATATCATCAGCCACGGTCGACTGCGCGAACGTGTCGCACGCAAGTTTGCTCGCCAGATTGGCAGCGCGCTCGACTATTGTCACCGGAATAATGTCGTTCACCGTGGTATATTCCACCCCCGTCCCCTTGCATACTCCGTATTCACTCTCCCCTCTACCAGATCTTAAAATTGAAAACATACTTATATCAGAGACTGGGAACATCAAGATTATCGATTTTGGTCTCTCAAATCTATACGACCCAGCCGAACGTCTTTCTACTTTCTGCGGCTCATTATACTTTGCAGCCCCCGAATTATTGAACGCAAAAGTTTATACTGGTCCCGAGGTCGATGTTTGGAGTTTTGGCGTCGTCCTATATGTCCTTGTCTGTGGCAAGGTTCCTTTTGATGATCAGAGCATGCCAGCGTTGCATGCAAAGATTAAGCGTGGTTTTGTCGAGTATCCAGTCTGGCTGAGTGCTGGTGCGTTGAGCTGATATCCTTGCGACTTCGGCTTTGCTAATCCCACGACCAGAATGCAAACACTTATTATCGCGAATGCTCGTTACCAACCCTGTGGCACGTGCCCCGTTGATCGAGGTACTCGAGCACCCGTGGATGATTCGTGGATTCAGCGGACCACCTGACTCTCACCTCCTCCACCGTGAACCCCTTCGCGTGGACGAACTCGACCGACAGGTCATCCGAGGCATGAAGGGATTCGAATTTGGCTCGGAAGAGGAGATAGAGCGGAAACTGGTCGCAGTCCTGGAATCCGAGGCCTACATTCGCGCCGTCGCCACTTGGGATAGAAAACGAGGTCGAAACGGCGGTCGCTGGGGTGAATCATTCTCTAACTCCTCTCTCGCCATCTCCTTTGACGGTTCCTCGTCCAATATACACAAGGATGGCTTGACCCCATCCAAGAAATCCAAACGGTTCTCAGGGTTCGACTTCTACCGGCGAAAGCTATTTTCGCCCGCCTCCTCACCACCAACAACCCCCTCCCATTCCCCACCCAATTCTCAGTCGCACCTCTCGATTACTGATGCCGGTCGCGAACCCGTGGATCCTACGAGTGGGTTCCATCCACTTATCTCTATGTATTACCTCGCTCGGGAGAAACGCGAGCGCGAACGCGTGTATGGACCCGGTCACTTTGCTAGTTCTCAGATATCCATACAATCTGGTGCCATCCCGAACGTACTCACCGCGGATGTGGCCATGGGCACAAGTGGGCATGGCCTCAAAGCGCAAGCCCCGTCCACCAAGCGAGAACCTCAACCATTAGCCACGCCCACCTCCGCCAAGGCCGACTACAGTATGCCCCTTCCTCGTTTACCAGCACCGGAAACATCCCACTACTCTGGCATGTCCTACGATGCAGCGCCCGCCACTGCATCGCCCACCACCACAACGTTTCAGGGACAACCGAGGGCACGCGATGTTGGACTGCCACCACCGCCCCCACCACCAACGAAGCGGGTTGACCTTTCCGCCATTCCAACAGCACCAACCACTGGCACCGCCATGCCTCGTGCACCGCCCGCGTCGACGCACCGTCGTAGCCACAGTCTCAGCCAACGCCCGACAGTTCTGCGCGGCTTGGGTGGCGTATTTGGAGGGACTGAAAGACCTGTGGACGAACAAGCAGAGGATATACCAATCCCTCACACCGCTGGTCCAGAGGTTGGCGAGTTCGGGATGGCCAAGGGGAAGATTGCAGGCGAGGATGAACGAGGTGTGCATGACGCATTCTCTGCGGGTGCGACGTTCGTCAAGCGGTTCGGGACTTTGTTGGGCGGCGGTACGCGCGGGGATGATGGAAAGCGAGGACACGGGAGTATCGGCAAGCGGACGACGATCGTAGGTGGTGTACAGCTCAAGGCCGCGACGGACACTGAGGCGGAGATGCGGTCGCATGCGGCCGACGTACTTAACGAAAAGGGTGGCGTAGAGGCGGAGAGTCGGCAGCAGAGCACGTTTTCGCCGCCACCACCACTGTCTGCGAGTCAAAGCCAGCCGTTGTCGCACACGCATCGGCGGGCAGCGACGATTCTGGATCCGCAGGGCCGCGCGATACGTCATGAGCGACGAAGTAGTACGGGTGGCGCGTTGCTTCCGAGTATTGGTGGTACTATTGGCCGGCATCGACGACCTTCAACGGGATATGGGACCGGCAGTGCGCGGCCAGTGGTGGTCAGCCAATTCGGGCGTACGGAGGAAGTCGAAGAGAATGCGGAACACGAGACGTCTGACTCACGGGACGAAAGCTTTAGGGATACTCACCACGTGGACTTTAAACCCGTCCATTTGAAAGGGCTGTTTAGGTACGTGATCCAGACTTTTCTCGTTGTGGGTACCGCTGAAGCGACACCTCAAATAGCGTCTCCACAACGTCGACGAAGCCACCTTCGGTTCTCAAAGCGGATCTCAAGAAGGTGCTCGATCGGATGCAGGTTCAATACCGCGAAACCAAGAGCGGGTTTGAATGCATTCATTTGCCGTCTATAGACATCTCGTCCGTCCCTGAGAGTGCACAAACCCGTCCAAGCAATCATCGTCGGCGCGGATCCAATGGCTCCAACGAGACCGGCAAGACTCCTCGCTTACTGGTCAAGAAAGCCTCGAAACTCTCCTTTGGTGTCAAGTCACGTGACCGAGAAAGTATCAAGGAGAAGGAACTGGATGTGACCACGCCAGACAAGGACCTTCCTAATCGACCTTCGGTGGGGACCGCGCTGAGTGCGACGCCGAGTAGCGGGTCGTCATCATTTTTTAACGTGTCGTCGACGGCGCATACGGTCCTTGCCGATGGGTCGCGGCATCCAGAGGTAAATGGTACGATCACGATGGTTACAGCGCCTGTGGACGAGTCACATACCTTGCGACCGCATTCCCCGACCAAGAGCAAGGTCCTGCCACCAATACCAAGAGATTTTGGCGCTACGGCGCAGGTGCAGGTGCCACCGCCGCTGCCGCAAACGCCTCGACCGACGCTGACACCGTTCCCCACGGGCGAAGTAGACCGAGAGGTGTTCGAAATGATGGGTGCGAATTCGTTGTCAGTCCGCTTTGAGATCAACATCATCAAGGTGAGTGTCAAAGTGCCTTGTGTCGCTTGTGCCGTTAACGGATGCCAACACGACTTGCGCATTGTGTAGGTCCCATGGCTACCGCTTCACGGGATTCAGTTCCGGAGAGCAGGCGGTGATGGGTGGCAGTACCAGATGCTCGCGAGAAGGGTACTGACGGAGCTCAAGCTGTGATGCGGCGTCTTCGCTTTTTCTCTTGTCGTTTTCTCTTTTCCATTTTTTACCCCCACAACGTGACGCGACGGCGATAATATGTTCTTGGGACATCTGTAATATAATCCGCTCTCTCCTCTTCCCATCCACCTTCAACTTTTTTTCCCCTTCCGTGGCGCCGTATCCTATTGATTCCTCGTGGGTAGAAACACAGATAGGTATAGGTACGACATTTATGATTCAAATGCATGGTTGCACCTTTTTTTCCCCTTGGTATCGCTACGACTTAACGCGTACTTATTTACTTCTTTCAGATCCATCATGTTTTCTGGTTTTCTTTTCTTCTCTTCGCTTTGACTTTCGTTCTGCCTGTATGATAAAATAATTTGATCATGACATGACGATTTCCTTCCTTTTTTTCAAGGTGTGAAGAGGAATTCGGAGCACTAACGAGACTATATTCGTAGGAATGGACTAGGATATAGAATGTGGATTCTTCTCCGAAGAAAAAGAAAAAGTATACATGAACATGTTTTCTTTTTTTTTGAACCGGGCCTTTGGGTTCCGCTCAGTGGACTCGGGCGATTACACCTTAACCAAAAAGCAAGTTAACCGCGTCGAGGTTTTTGAGTGGTAATCGTCTGGATCGCACGACAGCTGGTTTGGATGTCTAGAAGATGGCCTCTTTCCAGACCCAAGTCTCGTCGTAACCAGGTCGAGGAAGCGACGACGCTCGATCGCTCAGACACAGTCCAGCACAGGACTCGTACTTTGAACAATGGGTGGTAGAATTAGCATGTCGGCAGTACATGAACACCTGTGATGAAAAGTAATGCGACAACAGTAGAAAGAGAACGGTGACTAGAATGCAACTCGAGTAGTGGAGGGACGAAACCAAAAAAATGAAGCAAGGGATGAAAAAAAAAGATAAAAAAACATGTCTGGTGTGCAATGAAGAATAGATGGATGACGATATGGATTGTGCAAGGATAAGATTAATGGTACCGATGCTGGAAAAATGCAAGGAAGTCAACGTCACGAGTAAAGAATAACGAGGTTAGCAAGGAGTCAGAATCCGACCGTCCGTATGACTGGTTAATATCCAAGACTGCGAACGTGTGAGATTGTGGGTGTCATTCAAAAAGAGGTTCACGCCATTCATGCAGGTCGCCACTGCGAGCCTGGTCTGTCAACCATGTGCGATGCGTCCGCCCAGCTCGCGGGCATTGGCTCGCTCGAATCAGATGTCCCTGCGATCGTCGCCTGCGCAGTGATAAAGGACTGTGCTGCAGTACTGATATCCGGTCGACTCTCAGCGCTCGAGGACGGAACTGCGATGCCTGCTCTAACTGGCTCGCGCTCACGTGACTGCGGTTCAGGACGAGTCGTCAGTCGAGATGTAGTAACCTCGGACGGCGCCGCAACGGACACGTTCGAGGGGGCTGGGCGTAGCCCCTGGGACGGCGTGCGACGCATCGGGGACAACATTGGCTGTCCAAACGTGTAGTTCTCGTGACTGCTACTCGCATGCGACGCGCTTCCAGAACGGGAACGCGAATCAGACGTGTCGACCACGTCTTCCTCGAGTCTTGCCCTTGATGAGTCGGCCCGGGTACGCAGGGACTGCACGAGCTCCACCGATGAACGTGAGGTATTGCCTAGGCTTTGGATGAGAGACTGCGTACGCGAGCGAACCGCAGACCCGGCTCTAGACCTCGAGGATGCCGAATTCGACCGTGATTGCAAGCTAGATTGATCACTACGGCGTCCACGTCGACGTCGGCTGCTCACGTTGGACGAACGTGGGCTGCGCTGGGGAACGCCAAGTAGGCCCACGCTGTCTTCGGCCTCTGCCGCTTCGTGGGGTCCTTCTGGTTCGGGCTGCTCCATCATCTGGGGCTCTTCTTCCGCATCTTCTACCTCTTCGTCTGCGTCCTCGCTCAAGAAAGACTCATAGCCAGCTGGCATGTGATCGGTGGTCTCGCTGTCGGTACGAATCCTTGGAGGAATTCGTCCTGGGAATATGACTGGCGAAGGTGAGGATGGGAATGCGGGCATGGTTCCAGCACGGGCACGTCCTCGACCAGGCTGAGGATGACGAGGCGGCATAGGAATGGGACTGCCATATCCGGATGTAGGGCTCGACATCCCAGAGCCGCTCCTCGCATGCGACATGCGCGATTCGGACGATGTCTCTTGGTTCCCAGTCGACAGTGTGGATCTCGAAAGCACAGAGCGTGCATTCGATGAAGGCGAGGTTTCCGATTTTGGGGTAGAATGTGTCATAGCACTCGAGGATATGGATGCGCCGCGGACGTGTGGGCGACGGAATTGGAAGGGATAACGAGAGGTGATGGGTTGTCCTAGACTAGACATTGAGCCGGAGGTACGTGGGTGGGCTTCACTGCTCTCTTCCTTCTCTTCTACCTCTCCCTCCTCCACAACGTCTTCCTCCTTGGCTGCTTCCTCTGTTTGTTCGGGTCCCGAAGATCGTTGAGGCTCAGAACTGCTCGAGACTGGAGATCGGCGCTTTTCCTTGCGCGAACCAGGAGAGGGAGGGAATGGTATTTGATCCTTGGACGACACCTGCGCACCATATCCCGTGAACGGATACGGTAACTTCATCAACGGCGCCGAAGGTCCCGCAACCTCGCGATCTCCAGAGGATCGTTTGACAACCTTGGGTATAATATCCGACAGCTCGGGCACTGGCAAAGACGAAACGCCAGCCTCGTCGCCTATCCGCGGATGCGCAAACAAGTCCTCCGAAAGTGCGCCTCGGCGTGCGGGCGTTGGAACGGAGGGCAAGCCCACGGCCGCCAACACCTGCTCGACTTCAAAGGCTGGGGAGATCTGTACACCAGGCAACTCGGCCCCTTCTGCTTCTCCCTTTTTCGATATGGCCGTACTCCACCGCGCAGGCGGCTTAACTGTCAAGCAGAAATCAAATGCTTCTTGAATGCGCAGACGCGTGCACACCTTCCAGCTCCAGGGAAGTGCATCGGCATTCTCAGCCCCATCACTGTATATGGACAAGCTCTTCTCGTGTTCTTCTTCCTCCCATCTATGACGGGGACCACAGAGTCCGGCACAGCCTTGACCGCTCAAGATCCATAGACCGATCCTAAATAGCCACAAGGTAAGGCACAAGTCAATGTGAGAGTCACAAGCATACCAGCTGATGAAGAGGACGAGTGCACGCCATGCTGTCCATGCAGCATTGGCAAGCAGAACGCCGCGGGCGTAATCCGTCAACGTGCCATCTGAGGCGCGGAAGAAAGTCGAGTCTCGACCGTTGAAGCCAGCTTCGATCAAAGCAACGTATTCCGGATTCGGAGATGAGTACGACAGGAGCAAGGCGATGCAGAGACCTGCTCGAGGTAAGAGGAGCGCGACGGTGGGTAAGTTCTGCGAGTAAAACCAAAACGTTTCGGCGAGACCATCGCGGAGGCCACCATTCTCCCCAAAGAAGGCTGAGTATCGGATGTACTGCAGGAAGCAAAAATTGGTGTACGACGTCATGCAGGTGAGGCTGAACCCTGAAGACGAAAGATAGAGTGGAGTGATATGTGGTCGCTCTGAAACAGAGTCAGTCAGGGGTTCTTGACAGTAAAAGGGACGAGGTGCACTTACTGACTCGCCATCGACGGTAGAAGGAGTAAACAAGTTCATAAAGCACAAACACAATGATGATCCAAACCAGCCAACAAGCGATATAAGCTGTCGCGCCAAGCGCCCAATTCTTTCCAGATCCTGACACACCAGGTGCTGTCGGATTGGGGTGCTCCGCGACCCTACCAGTTATGGTGAGCATGGAAGGAATAGACGATATGAGCAATGACACGCACTGCAACAACATAAATACAGCGTTGAAGTCAAAGAAGGTTTGCAGAAGGACGTGGTAAAACGTGAACAAGGGAAACAAGTAAAAGTAGAATTTAGCCAGGAGGGTTGGGTTTCGCAGGAGTTCGGGATGGAGACCGTTGGAGTTGAATTTTGGACGGACTGCGCGGTCTTGCGTACGAAGCGCAGTAGACACCAATGTCGGACTCATCCCAGCGGTCGTCGCGCGGGACCATACTCTAGGACGGAGTGGGTTACTGAACCGGCTCTGCTCCGCGACCTGATCCCGCCCAGGCTGTGTGGCATCCTGAAGGCTGACGACACGAACAGAGCGTGGAGTGGGCTTGCGGCCGACGTTGAGTGGTTCCACGGGAGTAAGCCCAGGCGTGTACTGTCCATTGGAGGAGTGAATGGTGGAACCTGGGTCTGGTGGGGGCGGGCGCTTGGGAAGCCACGAGGGATAACCTTCCGAACCTTCGGATACCCTGGGTTGGGTAGACGCGGACGGTTGCTCAGAGAGTTCACCGCGGTGGTCAGACGGACCAGGGGACGCGCTCTTGGGAGAGTCGGCGGGACTACCGGGCTGAAGTCGTGACATCTCGTTAATGAAATGGGTTTATCATGCAGAGAGTGAAATATAATAAGCGAGCTCGTGAAGAAGCGTGGAGAGCGTTGGTGTCGCGTTCGGGAGTGTCTTTTTTTTTGTGGTATTTTTTAGCGCGTAAATATGGGTGCCGAGTAAGGAAGATGTTGGGTGGTGAGACGAGAATGATTTAAGAGCCTCGTGTAGCACGATCGGTATCCTCGTGTCTCTGACTTTCCGCAGAAAAGTTGGAGCAGGGAAAGGAAGGAGGACCACAAATCACACACGCGGCGGTCCGCCCTGAAAAACCTCAACCCCCTGGAATCCGAAAAAGGAAGGTACACAGGTTTGGGTCCGCTCACCATCAAATCAAGCTCGCCGTTACGGTATCCTGGAAAATTGAGCGTCAACGCTACCATGGGATGGTTCAATTAAAAAAAAAGAAAAGAAAAGTCGTTTGTCCTGTGCCAGCGTTGCTAGGGTATTTACAACAAAAGGAACGAAAAACAAACACAAAATAATAACAGCATCTTTCATTCATACGTTGGCGATCCCGCCTTCTACCCACCATCGACCATGTGAACCATCACGCGTCCCTCGGAGTAAAATGAAGGACGTCGGACCCCTCCCCATATACAGCATCCCAATCAAATCCACTCTGTTGGTTCTCCTTACCAAATGCTTCCAAGAGTCTCGCCACTTCTTCCGTTCCGTTCACGACAGGCCGCGCGTCCTCGCGAGTCTTTCCCTTGGCCCCCTGCCCGTAAATACGCGATTCATCTCCCGAAAGGAACGTCCCGATATGTCGGAATGTCAAGCTAATGCGTTCCCCATTCATGAACTGCTCTTCGGGGGACTTGAGTTGCATCGGACGCTTGTCATGATTGATCGCGTGCAACCACTTGGCATTGGTCTCCAGTCCCAACACGAACATCGAGTTGTGAGGCAATGGGATTTTCTGCGACGGCCGAGCAGCACCACCTTGTCCCGCATTTTGCACCCTGTCTCGCTTCAGGCGAAGGGTCATGACACGCTGTGCACCAAGGCTGACGTTGACAACCTTGGACCCACGCACGATGTCAATCGTCTTGTCTGAATGTTCCGAGATGTAATCTGCCCCATTTCGATAATGCTGAATCAGGACGTGGTTCACCGGGTGATCGAGCACCTTCTGCACATGTGTCCGAATGAGAGAGACCGTCGGAGAAAACGGTCGAAGTGCGGGAGACTCGTCGGCTGGATGTCGGTATATAGGGAAACTATGGAGAAAAAAAGAAAAAGAAAAAGAAAAAGATGAATATATTTCTCCGTCGGCCTTAACGAGCTGCTCGTTTCCCTCACCTTCCGTCCGCAGCGACGTCCCCCTCTACTGCCACCAGTCTGGGGACCTCCCCACCTACGTGATGCGGCGTGAATAATCAGTCGTACGACATGGGCCGGACGCACGTGGGTAAGCGTGTAAGCACCGCAGACGTACCCCGATGATACATGACGTTCCATGCCACCTCTTTCTTCGTGTTCTCAAACGCAACGTCTGCCAGATCTGGTGGAAGAATGTCGAGCACAAGTTCAGAATCGCCCCCTCCGAGGCTCGAAGGTAGAGCATGGCATGGCCTGTGTGTGCAACGGATGGTATCAATAAACCGAGATGCCCGCAAGAATCGGACGGTGCGCACATGGTATCAAGCGCGACCCCAGTGGGAAAAGAGGGGTCAAGAAAGGGCCGGTGGCAGTCGAAACTACTATAGCTCAGCACGCCGTTGTCTGCGAGGTGCTAAAACGTCAGGGATGGACACGTTTCCAGCGAGCCGCAAGGCGGATTCCTCCTGTCCTGATGATCGGGCAATGTGAGGCCAAACTCAAACTGACCACCCCTTCAAATTTTGGTTATGTTCACATACCTGACTTGGTATAGCGATGGCAAAGCGCCAGTGATACACGTTGCAACTTGGTGGGACTCGTAGTAGGTGTATCAGCACGAGGCGGACAAAGAGGTAAACCAGCAGGTCTGATCATATCAGGGTCACAGCCACAACACGCTGTTGCCTCGAGGACACAACGCGTCCGGTGAGCAACACAGCGGCCAGTTCGTCAGGGCCGATGACACACGGCCCCGTTAGTATGCTCATTAAATCATCCTGCCCGAAAGCCGAAGCTATACGTGACGACCAATCCAAACTCGCCTCCGACGTCGCGTCCGTTGAACTCACAAACACCACGAGATGGATGATCTCGAACCGGGAAAAGCTCTGCGGCAACATGTAGAGCATTGCAGTCAGCATCGACCATACGGACGAACCCGTCTTTTCCGTTGTCATATCAATACCGCACAAGTGCATCACTCTGATTCACTTCTGAGACGACCTCCACATATCGCTTTCCAACCCCTTCCTTGACAACGATCGATACGAACTATACTCTTCAACATCGTATAATGAGCGCCGAAAAACGTTTTCTGCCAGTCTATTTCGAACGGAGACGCCTATTCGGACCTCGCGACGGGTACGAACGTCGGTTCGCCGACATTCCAGCTAGACAAGCCGACGGTGGACGCACCTCGTCAGGTAGGCACCGTCGTTTGGTGTCGCATCATGTATAGTCCGAATCCTTTCCTTAACTTGCCCAGATGTCCTTCTCTGACGTGTCCTCTTCCTAAGATATGCCACACACGACCTCGACGACCGCATTTCGCCATGCAGGATTCAATCCGACAGAATCAGCGCCAAGCCGGCTTACTCTGCCACCGGCGATGGTGCTACGTGGATTGCAGTCAGCCATCCCAAAAAGAGACTGGTTGTGAAAGAAATGACCGGACGCGCTTGAAACCTGCACTACAGTTAACGAGCAGTTGGGCGACTTGGCAGTAATGATTCGCAACCGTGTCCTGCGAGGGGAGGCGGGACGTGCCAATGGTATGTACATCACCCACCGCTCCACCACCGTACACCAATCGATAAACCAGATCATTCCAAGAATCAGTAGGTATGTTGCTCGCAGGCACGACCCCATAAGGTGCCAAAAGCTGCGTAACGTTTAGCCATGACCGCGTCGTCCTCGTAACGGTCTCGTTGGTCATATTCGGTGAATGATCTTGGAAATTAATCCCTTGATCTCATCATATCCACCTTAACGATCGTCTGTAAGTTAGGTTTCGTAGCGCAAAAAACCCTCGACCAACTCCGAGATCACAGAGAAGTTGGTGATGCTTGCCTGAAACTCCCAGATCTGAATTGGAGCTATGCGGTAGGTGACAGAGGTCACGATCCTGTACGTGCCGCCACGCAGAGATCTCAAGCTCACTCATCTTCGGACCTTGAAGCTTGAAGTTTGGTAGCCCGAGGTTGTCTTATCGAGCCATACCCGATCTAACCTAGCTTGTCAACACAAGCACACCCGTCTTGGAGATGACATCCTATATAATTCGTTACCGCGCGGTGGGTTGGCATCACAGACGCCAAGACAAACGCGGTGCTGTAATGTCTCTGGCAGAATATGTGGGGCGCAAAGAAGTGAAATGGAGAAAAAAAATCAAAACCTGAAACACGAATTACAGGAGGGTAACAAGTTGGATACATTACTGATACAATGTTACCGATCTTTTCTGTCGATGCTACCCCCAAAAATAACAGTTTATAAAAAAATCCATAATTCTTACATACCATGTTCTTGGGTCACCGATAACCAACAATCGGCGCTGAATGTGAACCAGCGGGACAACGTCAACGGTAGCAGTTACTCGTGATCCGTTCCCTGGGTCAACGTTGTCCGCGAGTCAGGTGAAGAGACAGACGTCATGGAAAGGTGGCGTTGTAACGAACGACTGAGTGCTCCTTGTGTTGGAAGCGGAGGGAAACGCGGTGGGCTATCCGACGGATGTCCGGCCGGAAATTGCTGTGGTGGCTTGCCGTTGATCAACGTCAAAGGAAAATGCGGAGGCGGACTTGGAGCGGGTTGGCTTCCCGAAGCAGCTAACTCTGCACCAGCCGACAACCGTCTCTTCTTTGACCGGGGTGAGAGTTCGAGGTCTTCCTCGGTCTCGGTGGCATCGTTTGCTTGTCGCTTTTGATACCTAGCTGCAGCTTGACGAGAGCCTCGAAGGACAGCGGCAACGCGGGATATGCCACGGTTGACGAATTGAGGGACGAGTTGCTCGGCATTTATCCATTGAAACCTTGACGTTGCCACCACTCTCAGCTCATGCTTCTTGGGCTTGGTCAAACTGAGAGCCTTCCAGGGATAATGGGGATGGCCATCAAACTTTTCTAATGCCTCTCTATCTTTCTCCTGCCACCGGTGTCCGTCAGCCTCTTCTGATACCCAATGAAGGTCCAGCAATCTACGCAGATGTTTCCCGTTGAGAGAGCTTCTCTTAGAGTTGGGATTGTCGAGTATCGATTCATAAACATGCCAACCAAGAATAGGATCATAGAGTTCGGGCGCGCGGAGCTCGACAGGGAATTCCTCGTATGCGAAGTCGCGCACTTTGATGCCCAATTGTTGAATGTCAGCGACAATTTCTTCTTGTGTGAGATCTGGAGGAATTATTTCTGTGGGCACGGGTGAGGGCGCAGAGTCGGGTTGTTCCGGGGCCTGGAGAGCGGAGGGTACCACGGCGGTAACGCCAGACTGATCCGGGGCCTAGAGAACGGAGGACGCCACTTCAATAACGCTTGTGTATTGTGTTGACGGAGTACTTACGGCATTATCCGCCAACGGGGGAGATCGAAGCACAGGCATGAGAGCAAGAACGCCCAATGAACTCTCGCTCTGTGTTTTTCGGCTGCACGAGGGTCCTTGGCTGGACTCTCCTATCGGTTGTGAGCGTGTCCGCTCAATTGGTAACAATAGGTCTTCTGAGGAATTGTATGGCGTCGGAGGGGTGGCAGGAAAGTCCAATGGTCCTTGAACTTCGGACGTATGCATTGGAGCTGAGGGATATAGAACGGGGCGGATGAGAAAGAGATGTATGTTCGTCAGTGGTATTGTTGTCGTTACAATGGCCAAGGAGAAACACCAAATCGGGGTAGAGACAAAGCTGCGGCACCGCGTCGCACGAAAGGTCTTCAGATACGGACTGGGCGTTGTGCCTTCGTCTTGCCCGGCGAGAACGACTCACGAAACACGGCTGAGATGGACAAAGACGAGAACACGACAGGACAGCTGAGTTGCTCAGGTCGTCGCCTGTCTAGAATCCCCGGCAAACGCCGAAAAATAAATAGTTTCCGAAAAGAAGAGAATATGTTTCCACCCCTTTCCTGTCATTCGTTCTAGCTATTCGTTTCAACGTCAACAATGTCTCGAAATGGGCGAGTACGACCTGACGCTTGGTGCGTACGAGGTTGTCTGTAGGCATGGAATGCACTGACGGGATCGAATGACAGGCACACTCCAAGTAGGCATATACTGTGAGTAGCGCACCGGAATCACGTCGGTTCGACGTCTTACATATCCGTTCCGAACCGAGTAAATACGTTCTTGTTTGGTCTCGTCATTTACCAGTTCGCGGCGTACTGTCATCGCGGTAGGTAAATTCCGCAACGCTGAGCCCACCATCACTCACCCCATGCCAGAATTCAATGATCAGGCGGTGGTAAACTGTATCGGTTACGGATCAATGGGCTCGCAGCTTTGACCGGATAGATCTTGCGATGCGCTCACTGCTTTTGTGACGCAGGTGTATCTCGATCAAGGCAATTATTCGCACTAGGATCTCGTTATTAGGAGAACAACGGAGATGATCAAATCTCCCAAAGCAAAAATACTGGCTAAGAGGCCTGTCTGGATAGCACCTCGAGTAAGTCGGTTCAAGACGGTACCCATCTTGCAAAATTCGGTTCGCGAGGAGGTGAAGATGATGACCAACGTAAATAAGAACATTTATGTTATACGAATCGGGAAAAAACGACCATGCTTGTGATCAATATGTCCTCGACGACCGATATGGATCACCAGGCGATTACGAGTGGGTAACAAGGACTAGCTTGGAATTACTACATGATTATGATCAGCTTAATGCAGCATATCACACTTTGTGATACACATGTGGAGAATCCAGGCCCAGATGCCGCTGATCATCCCTAGAATAAGCGAAGGAATTGCTAGCAAAATGACTACGGTATAGGGGATTTTGCTGCTGATCAAATGCCAAATTCATCGCCAACGGGAACGAAATGTGCACTACGCTAACTCCTTTTTTTGGCAGACTCTTATGGATACCCTCCTCACTCGCGCGTCCCTTAGAACAACACCCGCGCGAGGGATACGGTGAGTTGCTCTGCTACCATGGCATAATGGTTCTCATCTCCAATACCACCACAGACCGGTGAAGTAATTTGGGCACCCGTTGATTCGTCTGGATCACAAGTCACCACGACGGGCCAGACTAGCACCCAAATCGAAAGTGCAGAAGAATGCTCAGGAGAAGCGTAACTGCTCCTCTTCCGAACATACCAAAGACGTGGTTGCCCAGCGGTGGTTTGAGATGGTTCGTGGCAGAGCTACATCTTGCGAAGACGTTGGCCAATACAAAAAGGGAAGGGTATTTTTGTCTATGTTTCGGGGTTTCTCCAAAGTTTCTTGGTATTCTTTTTGTTGTACATTTATTGTGGGTTAGACTGTGGGTTAGATAATTATAATGGGTAACTTCAGGATCGGAACCTGCTCTCAAAGTTGGGCTTGTTGAGCTTTCATTTCCCGCGTTCTTGTTAATGGGCTTTCAAAATCTGATGAAGAATCAGGTGAACCCGGATGTTATCCAGGATAGGTCAAGCTCGTTCAGCGCAGGACGTCGACGTGGCCGCCGTAGCCCTCGACCTAGTTCCCAACATTCCCCGAACTCGATGTTTTGGACGGGGGCAGGTTCTTTGAAATCTAGAGCCAAGTTCTGCTCGATCGCAGGAGTTGTACGGGACCGTAGGTCCTGGGTTCTCTGTCCTCGCTTATTGATTTCGGGGTGGTCTCGATCCTAAGTAGCATGGATGTGCGAACGGAGCGACGAAGAATGAATAAACCCTGCAAAATGTCGGTAAGTAAAAGTAAGGGAAGTGTATCTGTACCTCAGCTTAGCCGAGTCGGACGAACCTGGAGGCAAGTCAGAGCGTTTGGAAACCGCCAGCGGCCATTTACAGGAAAGCTGATGAGTGATGAGTGTGTTGAAGGTCAGCACGACGGCCGCCGATCAGGACCAGCACCCTAGCGCTGTAAGGCCTTATAATACATTATAATCAATTTTTTGGAATTTTTTGAAAATGACAATATAACCACTTGTAATGCCTTACATGGGATTATAACGGTAGGGTGTTGGTCCTGATCGGCAGCACGATGACAATCTTTTGCGACAAAGTTGTTAGGGTAGTAGACGACCATTGCCGAATGCAGCACTTTCCCAAGCCGGTAAAAGCCGAAAACAGGGGCCATGCCGGAGAAGGAAGTTTGATGATCTTGGAGTAGTACCACGATGAGCACACAGGACAAGCTGCTCATACCCCTGCACGTATCGTACATACAGTCCCTCGGACAGGTGAGTGCTTCCGCATCTGTTTCATTGCACGCTGTTCAACACATACAGAACAAAGATGATCTCACGTATCATCTCACCGCACATCTGCGGATGAATGCCGTTTACTGGGGGCTCACAGCACTCTGCATCATGGGACACAAAGATGCACTTGATCCGGAAGAGATGATCGAGTATGTGATGAGCTGTTGGGACGACGAGGCAGGTGTGTTCTTGTCGTTCTCGTCTCTCCGGTTTTGACTTGATCTGTTTCTCTCCCGCTCTCATCTGCAATCTAGGTGGTTTCGGTGCACACCCGGATCACGATGCCCATATCCTGTCCACGCTGAGTGCGATTCAGATCCTCGTCACGCAAGACGCACTCGATAGACTGAACACCGACCGCGTCGTCAAATGTGCGTGGGTCTAGCACACGACATGTACGTTTGGCGCAGGGACCTAATCGCGATCGTTTCCTTAGTCATTGCATCGCTGCAACAACCCTCGGGGGTGTTTGCAGGTGACGCCTTTGGCGAAATTGACACCCGATTCCTCTACATCGCCGTCAACGCACTCTCCCTCCTCGGTCGATTGGACGCCATAGACGTCGAGAAAGCGACATCATACATCCGTCAGTGTCGCAACTTTGATGGTGGCTACGGTGCGGTCGCTGGCGCAGAAAGTCATGCAGCACAAGGTGGGTTGACGATAAACCATGTCCATCATGTCCATCACTCACGTGCCCCTTCGTCCATTGTCTCTTTTTCCCCCAGTTTTTGTCTGCGTAGCTGCGCTCGCGATTCTCGACAGGTTAGACGAAGTTGATTTAGACATGCTGTGTTGGTGGCTGGCAGAGCGGCAGCTTCCGAATGGGGGACTCAATGGGCGCCCCGAGAAATTGCCAGACGTAAGCGCAACGTCCATGTTTCTTTCTCGTTGCGCGAGGTTTCGGTTGACATGACAACCGAATAGGTCTGTTATTCGTTTTGGGTGCTGTCGGCATTGTCGATCTTGAATAGGCTCCACTGGATCGATAGCGAGAAGCTCATTGGGTTCATTCTATCTGCCCAGGATACAGAGATGGGCGGCATTGCGGATCGACAGGGCGACATGGTAGATGTCTTTCACACCCACTTTGGAGTCGCAGGTATGTTCAAAACGACTCAAACTCGTCTGGGTGTCTAGGCGTCAGCTGAATGGGATACATCATAGGTCTGTCCCTCTTGGGATACCCTGGTCTGGTGGATTTGGATCCAGTATACTGCATGCCCGCAAGCATAATAGAGGCAAGGGGACTCCGGAAAGGATGGAAGGCACTGCCACGACGGCCAGCATGATGGTATCCTTCATCCGTGTGGTTCTGGATTTCTGCCAAATCGAAAGATCTAATGTTTCAGGACATCTAATGGTCCGGAGCATGCCCTCTTTCATACCAAATGAGGTGTAACAGTGTTGGTGTCGCCGTCGAATACGATGATCAGGGCAGTGCGTCCCAGACACGAGAGAAATGGAAGCTGTCTACGTCACTCCATTGCGCTAATGGACCAAGAACCTGCACTTTACATCCAGCATGGCTAGGTTCCCGTAGATTCCTGTAAGAAGGGAGTTGCTGTGAAGACATCCAGTGCCAGAATTGACGAAGAAAGAGGCAGATTCGATCGCGAAGGTCAGAAGGTGATATACATAGTAAGTGTTCTCGGAGATTAAGACTAACAAACCTTTGTTCGTCCCTTCTGCGTGGGCTGCATTGCATTCAATATTGGTTGGTTTTGTGGAATGATGGACTTTCACGGGAAATTTGTTCATCCAAGAGACATCAGTTGACTGTCAAACGGTGAACGAGAAAGAACTTTTCGGTTTTCATGGCTAGGTGCGCATCAGCCGGTTACAACGTAAAACGAAACAGGAATATCGCAACATCAGTCTGAGGCCAAATGGTCCTGGCCATGGAGGGAAAATACCGGCTTCTCCATGAAATCTGATAGCGGTGTCGAGATCAGCGCTTCAGGCTGTATGAAACAAGTGAAAAGCACGCAACTATGATGCTGTGGTGTTCTGCGAAGAAGTCGAAGGTATTCGAGACGTACGAGCCGAAACATCCAGCTGTAACCTGAATTGGGTAGGTCATTGCGGATTTGCTATGTCCTAAACTTGTCGTTGTCACAGGGAAGCCTGAAATTATTACTTACACGCTGCATTCATAGAAGCGGCACCGGTCTTGACTGCGCTTCATCTTGAATACGTCCTGCCGGTGTCGAAGTCTCGAGCACAGCCAATTTCTCGTCGTACAGAACTGAGTGGAGAGGCTGTCGCCAGCTCAGGAGGCTTCTTCATGGCTCTGTGAGTCTCCATCATTAGTGAGCTCCAGAGCTTGTTGCAGTGCAAAGCCGCGGTTAAGCTACCCATAGCATCCCTGCGATCATTCAAATATCACTGGTTGCTTCAGGGTTGCGCAGGTTGATAGGAGAGCATGCGTCGTGATTGTGACTAGGAAAATTCATGTTGGATGATCATTTTATTGAGTACCCAGCAACACTAAATAGTACTAATCAGGGGGGTTATCGAAACCTAGTTAGTTCCGAGGATGAGATTCGAATCACTATGCTGACTGAAGTACTAGTAAGTGAATCCCATTACCACTCACATTTTCTTTCCGGCCCACAAGCACGTGTCTGGCGACCTGCGTCCGCCAGGCGGCGTCTCCTTGAAGCACCCGCCGTCCTCCAGCGCGGCCAGCACGAACCAAACCACTGTCCTTAGATGCTACCAACAGGCCGTGTCGATCAATGAGTCCTTGAACTGAGCCTGTGGCAGGCAACGGTTCGCTTGCGGGTGCAGGGAGCCTGGGCCGTCTGGCACGTGCGCCGCGCAAACCGCCATTTCAGACAAACCCGCCACGCTTCCTGCGCATGTCCGTCCAAGCTGGATCCGTATTATTGCAATAAAGTCTTTAATTTCTCCCGGCGTGCCCCCAGCTGACGTGATCTTCAGGCGGTTTTCAATCTTCCGGTGCCCGAGAACCACGTACGAGTGGCAGTTGGGTGGTCGCAAGGACCGCTGCTTCATGGATACCCCCACACACCTCGAAGCGTGGCAAGGAATGGACCGTGACGTTTGCCATGCATGTCCCGTCATCGCCCTTGGTCGCTTCGCTAAGTGATTTGGCGATGCCCGCCTCATGGTGGGAGATATCAAAACCCCTCGAACGACGCTGATTTCTCCAACCCACTCTTCCTTTGTGCTCTTTCCAGCCTTTGGACCACACCCTCCCGGCAAGACTCACCCGTCCCGTTCTGCTCACGTTTGACGAGTCGACAATGGTATCCAAACTGCTCGGTGTGCTCATTATCGCACGAAATGGGGATCGTTCAGAGTTTCTCCAAGAACCCTACAGCTATGCACCATCCTTCACCGAATCCACTCCTCTCGGTGCTGTACGTATGGTCATTTGCACTTGCTCGCCAACGCGTTCTGACGTACCCCGATGACAGGCCGAGTCGTTCCAGCTCGGCTCTTACCTTAAGTCTACTTACCTAGACTCGTCCTCGCCGCTCCACATTCGTGACATGCCTCTGGATCCTTCTCACCCCATACCACCTAACAAAGTCAACGTTCACGCAAAGTCAGGGGGTGAGGGTGCGGCGATCTTTGACTCCGGTATCGCTCTGCTGCAAGGGTTGTTCCCTCCAACTCCGCTTAACAAGATGGAGCTCGCCAACGGATCTACCGTCGTTTCCCCGCTCGGGGGATATCAATATGTCCCCGTCGCGATGTCCACAGCAGGAGGCGATCGTGTGCTCGAACCCTGGACCGACTGCAAGGTCCGCATGTTGCTCATCATTTCACGTGGCCGTCCATATTAACAACGTGTCTAGGCTTTCAAAAAACACGTTTCCGAGGTGTATGCTTCGCAGGAGTTCAGACACGCCGTCAAGGATACAGAACACTTCTTCGAATCGGTCCATGACTACATGTTCGGCAGATCTGCGACGCTTGTTGACATTGTAAGTCGAAGAGTAGCCTTGGTTCGTTACAATTTCTGACTCCTGCCTTTCATTGCAGTGGAACGTTCGTAAACGCTCTCGTTGTAAACTTTCATTTCTGATGTGGTGTGGCACAGGTATACGATTACCTGAACACGCAGCTTATCCACAATCAGTCCTTTGCATTCCGGCTTCCCCCGACATTGATTGAACAGGCACGCGGTTTGGTGAACTACAAAGAAAATGCTGTCTTCTCCGACAAAAACATTGGGGGCATAGGGAACAGTGAGTCTCTTGCACCCTCCCATGCGGTCAGAAAAACTTGACACATGTTTCAGTCGCGGGACGAGCCATCCTTTCTCCAGTCATCAAGGCCCTCGAGCGAATTGCCTTTGACGATGACCCGCTCCGACTTTTGTTCATCGAGACCAGTTACCAACCTTTCATTTCTCTCTTCTCCATGTTGAATGCCAAGAACGACAATGGGTCACTCTTTGGGATCCGTGCGTGTGTTGATCTGCTAGTCGTCTCATTCGTTTGACATATTGCAGCCAACTACGCTTCTGCCTTGTCATTTGAGGTTTTCCGTGGTCCTGCTCCTGAATTCCGCGACTTTATCCGTCTCAAGTTCAAGAACGGCACCGACGATGCCGAATTCAAAACGTTGCAGATGTTTGATCACCCTGAAGAGGCGGTCCCAGTGACAGAGTTTATCTACCGATTGGAGGTTCGTCTATACGGGTACCTCGACGTTTTTTGCTCAGGCTTACACTCATACAGCATCATGCGGTCACGGATGATAAGTGGGCTTCCACGTGTTCCACGGGCTGGTTCCCGTTCAGGCTGGACGCTGTCGTTGCGAGCGAGGGCGCCATAACGCCGTTCCGGATTGCGCTCGCTTCTCTGTTCGCCTTTGTTGTGTTTTCGTTTGCGGCGTACCGTAAGTACGCACAGATGAAGCGCGCGAAACAGTACGACGCTATGAGGGAAGAGGTATGAGTGTTCCATGAGTGATCGATGGTCGATTCCCAAAACGACTCACGTCGACCTTATGTGTGCAGGCTCAACAAGACACGTTTGTCAACGAAAAGTCGCGCTTGCTTCCTTGAGCCCCACCGTACGAGGACCGATGCTAGACTGACTTTTGTGGACGTTTTCGCTCATCTTTTTCAACTGCTTTCATGTGTATGTCAGTCCGCTCTCGTCACGTATGACCATTTCTTGTTCTTGCATGATTGGCATTGGCGTTCTCCATATCTTTTCCCCTTTCCCCTTTTCCCATCTCGTGGTTTGCGTCATCGTTCATACGTACTTAGAGTACGGGGTACTTGCGCGCTTGTAGTAGGTAGGTAGGTTTCTCCTAAACTTATGAAAGGCAAGATTCATTGCACTCTGCTAGCGTGTGTCGACCATTTACTTGATTGGCTGTTCGACCGATGCCACAGTCTTGTTTAGTTCGTCCTACTACTCATTTCCCGTCGCGTGGCCGTTCTGGTTCCAGTGCGGCCAGTCGGCATTTCTGGTAGGTAGACGCAGACGTCGAAATTTGATTGAAACGGACCGAACAGCCGACCCGACGAGGCGTCCAAGAGTGTAGTACATACTGCAGTCCTGCGCAGCGTTCACGCCGTTGCTCGCCGCGCTAAATGCCGCGGTGCCATGCCCGGGGAAGAGCTTAACGAAGAACTTTTCATGGCGAATAAAGCCGACGTCGGAGCTGGTTATGAAGCTGACAGAGCATGGGTCCACCACCATAGATGTTGTGAGATAAATTCTATATCATACCAAGTCAATCGAGGACCTGAGGTTCGAGGGCGCATTGAGACATCTTAATGTAGAGCAAGGGAGTTGTCACGGTCAGCATCTTAAGACCGTGACGTGATCCGAGTTAACTGTAAGCACGGGCGCGGCTGGCAATCATGGATGCGGGAGACAACCGGGTGCGGATCGATTAGAATCGTGTGCAAACTGACCCTTGCTTTCGTGCCATACAATGATCCGTCCATAAATCCAAACGCAGCAGGAAACATACCGCCTGGGACCGTTGAATTTAAGGTTACGGTCAAGGTGGGCTACGGGTGATTAGTCGTATTTCATTGTGGAGCGATATACTAGACTCACTATGCATGTGTTTGAAGGGATCAGTGTGAAGAATGCACGCGTTCATGACTCACGATTCCTGTACTGCTGACCTGAGATGGTGGAGGACAGGCGACGAGCGGCGTAATATAGAGACCCGAGGGGTACGGTGTTAACAAAATTACCTCCATTCGGTCTTCTGATTTGTTAATGGGAGTGAGCCCTTGGGGAGTTTCCTCTGTTTGAAAAGACGAAACAAACGCTCATTCTACGCCGGTGTGATCGCCACTCTTCGCAGCACGAATAGCGTGACTCTTCCTCTCCATGTTTTGTCGCCTTAGATACTCCCTAATGTCCACAGGTAGGCTCGGTACACCATTGCATGTGCTCGGAACAGGCTCGCAGAAACCCTCAAATACCTTGAGACTGAAGTTAGTTGGTTCATCGCCAGTGAAAATCCGCAGATACAGCTGCATACCGGTACCACACCCGTCCACACGTTTCTGACAACTTCCTCGTTCTGTACATCCGATCGCTCATCGTGCGGACCCTCCGCTCTTATCTTGGCACTTGCGCTCACTATGCGCACTTTCAGAATCCTCGTGCTCTGCATCTCTGAAATTGTAGGCGGATTCCGGGATGTTTCCCACCGTTGGGGTAGGACGCCGTTGGTGATCAACGTCATCGCCCAGAGCTTCTCGTCGGCGTCCGAGACAACAGTCGCAATACCATGAAGGACGGCCGAACGATAGTTGTAGCTGTGTGAGAAGGGGCTCAGGGCGAGCACGAGACCGTCGAAGTGGGTTGCTGCAATGCAAACGGGCAGTCCTTCCAACTCGCCAACATGTGAGGTGGTGGTGGTGGTGGTGGTGGCGGTCTTCATGAGACGACTGGAAACGTGGCCTGGAGCGCGGATGAGACGATCGAAAGATGCACACTGTCCAGCATGCAATTGATGTATGGCGTGCTTACCGTGCAGATAGCACACAGGCGCATCGTTGCCACCATCTGGATAGACACCGATCTTGCCGATCATGGGCAATATGATTGGCATGCGTTCCAGAGGATTTTCATAGATACCGGAGGGTGAGGGTGGAAGGAAAGATACGTGCACGACGGACGCAGCGTTGACGATGCCATGAATGGTCTCGTAGTCGTATACCGCTGTCGTCCAAGAGAGAGTTTTAGTAGGATCGATATTCCTCGGCTACACCCTATCTCGAATCTCACCTCGCTTGTTCAACCTGTTCACCGTGTTCCTCAATTCTTTGGGATACCCGTAGGAGTCGTCAGTGTTCATAACTAAATGCTCTGATATGGAATGACCTCCTACAAGATTGGGCTACCGCCAGATACTGTAAATACCAACGAGGCTGTTGGCTCCCTCTGCGTGCTAGGTTACTCGAAAGTGGAGCTCGCTGAAGCCATGCTAACAGATGCTGATGTGGTGGGTGACCTGAGAACTCCGGTTCTAAAGGACGAAACTTAAGGTTGATGCTAGAGGCTTGAAACGCAACCACTGGCAAGGCTCCGTTCTGTTTATATCTGTGTCGCTGTGCATGTTCGGTCCTCTTCGCAGATTTATCAAAATTCACTCAGACAGCTGCCATCTCCTCATCGGCGCTAATCTTTGCAGTCAACCATCGTGAAAATTGTGCTCTTGCGCCCGCTTTACATTTCATCATGCGTACCTGGACGTCTGCGAACAACATCCGAAACGCCTCTTCGCACGAGAATTTCTTTCCGCAGCCACGCCCCAAGTTGTTCGTACGGCAGAATTGCAGCCGTCGGGTGGAAAATTGCTCGGGTGTGCGAATGGCATCACAAATCAAGAACCGCTAGGCCGCAGCAGTGATGCACGTTCTGATTGCTCTCCAAGTGTATAGCCGCGTTGCCCCCACTCAGAAGAAATTAACCCGTGCGGGAACATAGTCGCACAGGAATACCTTGGCAGGTACGTAGTCTGTATAGTTCCACTTGTAAGAATCTGACCAAAGTCGGGAGGATCCTGAGAACGATGGGCTTGGATCACGATTCCGTCCAACTAGCTGAACAAGCTTGCAGCTGAGCGCTGAGTAATCGTCGATGCATCCACAGGGCGATAGCACACCAGACGCTGAGTCTGTCCTGGGATTGGTTACATATGGGTATTTCCAAGTTCAGACGAAGGCGCCATCTGGGTTCAGGGCATGGCTCCGGCGGACAAAATTAGCAAGATTCTCGAAGGACACAGCATCTTCATCTCAGGTTAACTTTGGACACTTACAGGAACAGTCAGATAATGTCATTCATGTGTGCAAAGGGGTTCGTCGTTGGCATGCCTCAAGGGCACATCGACATCATCCTGTCAGTCACGAATTCCTTTGGAAGGTACCACACATATGGTTTGAACGATTGCACTGTTCGTGTATTGCATCGCGGCTTCCAGAGGAACGTGTGATTTGATGTAAGTTCTGCAAGTAATATTCATGCTTGGGATGCTCAACCAACATTTGTACAGGGCTCTCCATGCAGACGCTTTACATGACTGACTCGCCGAGAACACCATCATCGCCTCCAGCTTGCATGCACTGGTACAGCGCATACCCCGAGTTCGCACCTACTCCGACGGTATGACGAGACAACAAGTGGTTGCAAAAGGGCGCGTCGTCATTTCCCCGCTCAACTTTGCACACCGCGTATTCGAAGCAACCCGTTCTAGCAACGCTCGGCTGCTCCTGAGCGCCGGTCTTCCCACGAACCTCACCAAAGGTGTGTGTTCTTCCCACCGCCCCAGCATTGGTGAAACGATTTACTACTGTTGAGTTGATTTAATTGATAGCCGACATCATCAAGTACCTGAGTGGATTGACCGCTCGCTCCACCGATGTGATACACATGGCTTTGGCTGCAGTGGTGAATAATATATGGAGATGGACAACGCCATCCGAAATTCAAAGTCACCGTGAGTTTCTCACAGGTGCCGGAACAAACGGAAGTGGAGCGCTCGGGGACAAAGCTTTGGCGTTGCTGCTACCGGAAGAAAAAGTATGTTGTGGCGAGTCCGCCAAGCAGCGTGTGAACAAAATCTCTATGTGCGTCATGCTCGCGAAACGTGACACTCGTGACGTGAGACCTCGCTCTAGGGATCCGGTTGACGCGTACCAAGCGCGTCAGGGCACGCGTTGTCAACCAAGATCTCCCACAGCAATCTTCCTCAGCCTAAATTTAACTTGAGAGATATCAAGTTGCTCACCCTCGGGGAGCAACCACGACGCTGTACAGCCCAAGCAAAGTACGATGAGACACTGGTACAGAGGAGCCATTGGGTTGACAAGTTCGAAATGATTGGAGTTCTCATGGATGTCATCGGATGGTACTCGGACGTCGTGGATCATCTCAACCGCGATAACACATCCCCGAGGTATAGTACCCAATGGAAGGGCCGGGTATCCGGATTTTAATGATGTTCTTATCATTCGACACTGAATCTACGGCTCTAACAGAGACTGAGTCGGTCAAGTGAGATCAAGTGTCAAAAGTATGTAATACTTTTGCCATCCACTGTTCTGCGACACATGTTTTGCTTAGAAATTATCACGCTTGTCCTATAGGCGCCACCCATCCTCGTGAATATAGCAATGGCGTCGCTCAGTGGTGGCGCTCGACATCTGATATGATCAATGTGATCCATGATTACAACATAGGCATGCAGCAACCCTCATCATAATAGGCTTGGAGTCTATGCCAACCACGCAGACCTCACAGGCACCGTCCTCACGTTCAGCATACCATGCCGCATATCAATGACCGTGATCGATTTACTCTTGGGACACGATGAGATTGATCTCGATTCCATTGCCAATGGTGACATACGATGATCTGTTGGAGGGCACGAAAGGAGTACATCACGCACCATAAGGTGGCCCGTCATCACCACTGTATGGCCCCCGCCAAGTCAGGCACTATGCGCAGTGGTGGTCGATCGAGACCGTAGTTTACGGCAGCAAGCCTAGCCAGTGCTCGCTCGTGCTATGTGTAAGCCTACCAAGTTTGTGATTAATGTAACTAGTATTGACGGGTGTCTGTGTACATGGTTGCACTGGGCTATGAGGCGGGGGCCAATTAGCGCCGACAACGACACAGGCCGTAATATCTTCAGTATCGCAACACAACCAATTCAAATCTTTCCATGCTGTCGAAAATGTAAAGTGCCCCAATAAAACTAGGTCCGCGTGGCCGGAGAATCAAGATATGCGAGGCCAATGATCATAAGCTACTCCGGGTCTCCGACTCATGTCTGTGCCCCATCAATTGTGAGATACCCGTTTTCCGTGGAGTTCTCATCCCATAATTGCCATCGGGGCCCACTTTATATAGCTCCAGACTCCTCGTCGGCCTTGGTATTTCCTCCTCGATATCCGCACTTGGACGAGAAATGCTTCTCAACATCCCTGTCATAGGTCCACTACACTCTCAGCTGGACATTGAACTAGATATTGAAGTGGACCCTCTCAGCGGAGAGCTGACCTCCAACATCAGAGACATCCGGTCCGGTCCGCAGCAACTCCACTATTCATCGCACTCAAGCGATTTGGCACTCACTCTGCAGAGTTCTCCAGACAGCAATCCTAGAACATTATGCATCAGAATTTTCCCCGCCCAACTCGCTTCCTCCGAGCACAGTCCAATGAATATATCGGAAGGTTCGCCTTATTATTTGTTCTCATACTGAAAGTCTCGGGTAACCCTCTTTTTCTTATTCAGTACTACCTCCATTTTACGCTCTCGATCCTCCCTGTCGTCTGGATCAGTCCGATTGTAGTGCGCATTCGGAGACTGCTGTGAGATCAATACCCACGGTTCATGATCAGGACTGCTTCAGAAATGTGGACAGTAGTGCAGACGTCACATATGGCCCCTCTGTGGGTGCGGGACAAGTATCACTGGATGAAATGATAGATCAAGCATCCATTTGCGCCTTTCTCCAAGAACATCTGCCCCAGCAGTCAGATGTGGTACCCGGTTCGGTATCGCCTACATCACAAATGTTATCATTAAATTCTTCTGGTTCGTTCACCGAAGGTAAGCTCATGACCGCATTAGTAGCGTGACTCTTCGTTGACCAGGAATTGCCCTTTTGTTCAATAGATATATATGCATTCTTCGACCCGCAGTTCGACCCCTTTGGTATACAAGGTAGGCTCGCTCTCAATAATCTCTGGGACCTGTTGACCAGGTTTCAGTGGACCACACGACGTATTCGGTAGGCAATGTGGCCTATCATTGTACGCAGGACCCAACAAACAATTTAATAGATATCCAAGGTGATTTCCCGAGCTTTGAAGCGCCATGGGTTCTTACATATGCGCAACAGGACAGCCGGTGGCGGAAGGAAGGAGTGTCAACCATGAATCATGCGGATCCTTTTCCATCATGGATCTATTCACTCCTCAATCCGGGCCTTCGTCACTGAATTCACCCGCTTCTGTATCCCCAGAGCTCAATCAGATCGTCGTGAATTCATATCCTTCAACCCCCCCTCACGGCCATGGGGTCATGATCCATGAGACAAGCTCCACCTTTTCTCCGTCAAGCCAGGGAAGTTCTTCTCCAGCTGAGCCCACACGAGAGGGAAAACGCAAGTCATATCCTTGCCCATTCCCTTCCTGTGGTCGGGTCTTGAAAAGCATGTACACGCAACGAATCCATCTAAAGACGCACGAAAGAAAACCACACAAGCATTTCCCCTGTACTATGGGTTGTCCAGAATCGTTCACACGGCATCACGACCGCTTGCGCCACGAAGTCGCGCAACATGGCAAGCAATGCGAATTTTCGTGCAAGATGTGCGAGCGATTCTTTTCTTCGCAACGTATGCTTGACAGACATACTTGTTGGAGTTGGCGGAACGGGGGTGCGCGGTGGCAACGAAAAGGTATGTGCATCCTCGTTGCGCCAAATCACACGATCAAGCGTTACATATGTCCATGTCTATGTCTTCCTCTGTAGACTCGTAGCCCTCTGAGCCTTGAGTCCGAGCATAACCCATCATCTATCACATTTAGCCGTTGAAATCTGGCGTTCAGGCACGATCAGGGCAATAGACTGCGACGCCGTGATTGGAGAGGACAGGGCTCATCTGTAAGAGTACGCACGATGATGGAATTAAGTGTAGGATCGTGGATATTACACCTGTTTCTTTCGACCGTGCCAGATCACGCATGTAAACACAACCAGCTGCGGCTTCTGGACGTAGCTAGTTCATGCCTTAATGGCAGTCATCGTGATTCCTATCTGTTCGTAGACTACACGCCGCTAACTGAAGCGACCGTCACGTAGGGTTGTAGTTATGCAGGAAGACACACGATTTCTGCTGATCGCCACAATCAAACAATCGTCAATCGGTGTGACAACGGCACGAAACATCCTGCAGACACACTTACGGATTCCAAACACGTTCATATAGATTTATCCGCCTCAGATATTTACATACTACGAGCATTTAACAAAACTCACGGTCCAGGCATGGCAGTGGGCGTACATATATCTGCTTCGGTATTCGGCAGATTGCGCCTGGCGCAGTTCTCGACGGAAGGTTGAGGTCCGCCGCACTACCCACGACCACTGACAAAGCCAGCGCGCACTTGGTGCTACAGGATGAGTCCTTGATAAGACGGCGAAAAAGGCCTTGCGACGCCATCCGCTCCCATCGGCGGTCTTGGTAACCACTAGCTGCTCGTTTTCCGCCGTATGTATCTGTAATAGCACCATGTGCAGCAAGGAAACGGGTTAAGCCTTGTGCGCCTATTGGTGGAATATGAATCATATGATCCTGCCGCACTCCCATCATTTATGTATTAACCCCTAGGGCCGCAGCGGGGCGTGGACAGCCGCGTCACATCAGAACAGCGCTATTCACCACCATTCTTTATGTCTGGTGAAAGAAAATACGGGGTAGTATAGGTGTTTTTGCCTTGCGAAAATGCCACAGAATACCTATAAGGACCTAAAAGAGGTTGGAGTCCCCTGATTATATAATACAGTGGCTGTACTAGTATTGAATGAATTGCTCCCACAACCCAATAGCCTCACTCGGAGAAAATACCGTCGCCGCACAAATCACTCGATCTCAGTGTAACATTATCACAGCATGTCCGATATTTGCTACCCATTGGGGCCGACAGCCGCCGACTGTGCTGCGATCACATATAAACTACTCGATGACTGGCAAAGTTCAGGTTCAATGGAGATGGTGAACAGGATTTCATTGAATGGAAATCGAAGCATATGGATCGGTCGGTGTCGTCGAAATGCCGGTGGAATTTTGACATGGATGATCCCGGAGCGATTGGACTCGGAGCGACGAAGTGAGTCACGTTCCTCTATTTTTTCGTACCTTGGAGTATGAGAAATAACTAACACTAGCGTGAATCAGTTCTGTGATCCATCTCCCTACGTAATGGTTCCTATGCTGTGTGCAACCATTTCCAAAGCCAGGGATTCCGGCAGCAGTTGAGTGCGTGACTTACCTCCGCCTCCGGGTTCTTGCAGTCAAGCAGAGCCACATTAGTTGACATAATCAAGCGGTGCGTGGCGTCAGGACCGGTGCAAGGCTGTACCTCCACAACTTTCAAAGTTCCTGGTTGCGTTACACACAGCAAGTCGGGTCATGTTTTAATATCATCGCCCTTCTGTAGCAGTACACTCTTGGGATTGTCATATCTAATCAAACCAGTAACGTGGCCGCACACCTTGATGCTTTCTATGCAGAGAATTTCAGGCGAGTCTTACATCACACTCTAGGAAGTTCACCGTGGACTATCGGGCAATCGACCCACCCCTTTTGACTGTTGGGCAGTTACATAAATACTCTTTGCACCCATTTATAAAGACCGGGCGAAACGAGGGTAAGTCGCGACGACAATACACACCATTGTTCCCTCGTTACCCGTGGCGTCTAGATGCAATCGTAATCTCGAAGTTGGCATGCTAATGGAATAATATCCGTCACGGAGGGAGCTGCCCCGAGTCGGCTATGATTATGTTCCGAGCCAACTTTCAAGCTGTGTTTCCGCATTGCAGGGAGAGCGGCACGGACTCCACTCGCTGCGGCACGATGTGGATGGCATATAGAGCACCGTGGAAAGCCATTACCACTGCCTTCTCTACATTTCGCATCCTCCATGATGTGCCTTCAACTTCTTTGCTTGGCATTTCTCATAAGTAACGTGGCGGCACAGGGTGAGAATCCGTATTACTTCTGCCCTTCGGTTGGAGTATCCTTACCTGTCCGCAGCCATCAGTACTACAGCTAATCACCGTAGCGCGACGTCTAGTCCCACTCTCGTCCAGCAGGCGTACGGTGCGTACTTCATACGGCTTGCTTAGTTGATCGTTTCAATGACATAAACAACATACGGCCCAAGCAAGGCTGCTGCAGACATTTTCTGGGGGCTTTACGCGATTGCCTCGTTTGTTATTTACTTGCCAACCGCACATGGTGGGGATTATATTTGCCGATCGGAGCTGCATGAACGGTCCCCTTGTCCTGTTGTTTTAGTAAAATTTCTGACTTGAAGATTTTAGTCATGTCGGCTGGTTTTTTTCTCCACATCGTGATGACCATATATCCCAATTCTCTACCCACCTTTCTTTGTTCGGCTCTGTTTATTCTTTGGGCCCCGGCCAATTTTCTTGCGTTCGATTACGTTCTTTATGGCCGATTTGTTGTCAACTGCATCGAGCGTCGCCACTCACTGATCAGACCCGAGCGTGCCGCGGGGTACTTCATTGTCAGCGATACCATCGCATCTGTCGTCCAGGTGCGTAATACCCTTCTTGACGCGTTTCCTAATTCACTTCTTTTTTGATCGCAGGGCGTGGGGGCTTCCCTTCTGAGCTCCACCGATCACAACACGGATAGAATCGGCGATTACACCGTCATCGGAGGTCTATCGTTCCAGGCTCTGTCTTTTGGGCTGTACATCTTCCTCGTGTATTACGTCTACCTGAGCCTGAAACGACACGGCGTCAAACCCTTCAAGGAGCCATGGGCCAAGGTTTTGCAGTTGCTCTTGTTCACTTCGACCTTTTTCTTTGTTCGTCAACATCTTTTCCTTGCCTATGTTCCTTGGTGATGGTGCTGATGATATGTATCCAGTTACGTTGCGTCTATCGCACCATAGAATTCGCACAAGGCCTTGGAAATGGTTATCTCGCCAATCTCACGAAGGTAGGACAGCAAAAAGCTGTCATTCCTTCACGTCAACGGTCTCCTGAAACTCCGCTACTTTACAGCATTCTTTTATGTATTTGATGTGCTCCCGCTGCTCATCGGGATAAGCGCTTACGCCATGTACTGGCCGAGTCGATATCTCCAGCGATCTATCGATACCCCCTCCGACGAGATGAGTGACATCGCCGATCCTCCATAAATTCCTTAATTGCATGAACGGACGGTCCGTTTTCAGAATGCTTTTGGCCTGTTCATAGACTCCTTAACTTACATCAAGCCTCGCTGTACGGCATCACATGGACTGTGGAGTACTAATGTCATAGTTATACCCGCCTAGCGCCAGGTGGCCGTTATATTCGTGGGGATTGGGCAAGCTGAGAGTACCTAAACGATCCTCGACGATTTATTTTTCTACTCTTAACCACCATGATTAATCTGCCAATAGCGTCTAGGATGCTGCATTGGAACATACAGGTAACCCATCGAAAAGTTAGGACAGAACGCGAAGCTGCCAATATAATTAGAGCACGTAGCAACGAAAGTAGATACGTCCGATGTGGCATAGAAGAACAAGAAAATAAGTGGGAAATAGGGTGCAGGAGATCGTCTACATGGCGAGCTGGACTTCGGGTGTCTGGAATGCTCCGTATCCAGGGTGAATACCTGGAATCCCCATGCCGTTTGCTCGCCCATCGTTCAAGCTATTCATCAACGGCGCTTCCGGCCACGAGAAGCTACACGATAGAATCAACAAAGCGGTTGGCTGTAGGACAGGAAAAAAAGACGCACCCGGGCATCATCATGTTGCCCCACCACACCTCGTTGAGTGCATGCATGGTCGCCAACGTCCCCCCATCCGCCAACATATCTGCCATGCTTACGTCGTTGTTCTCAAGAATGTCACCTGGGTTGGATCCGTTGCTGAGAGTCACATGGCTGTACGACGCCATTTCGGAATGGTGAGTCGTGGTCGCCGCCCCAGACAGGAGCGCCCCTGCCGCATCTGCCAATATGTTCATCTTCATCTGCATTCCATCGCTATCATGGTGCGGCTCAGACTGAGGTTGACTCTGCATGCCCGCGTGCGACACGTGCGAGCCAGAGGAGCCACGTGACCCACTGTAGCTATGCGATTGAGGTGGGAGCGCGAGCTGACCGGCTGGAGGGTGCGGCTGCGAACGCCCAGCGATGGTGCTCCCACCCTTACGATGCTTTGTGAGCAGACTTGCAAGAAAACGCGCGTACAGACGCGGGGTGTGACGTTCGTCAATCGCCACCTCTTGCAAGGTCGTGATAAGTTGGCTAATCGAATCGAATATCTCGTCCTCCATTTCTCGGGTGAGAATATGGACGAACTCGGGTCGCAGAAGCTGTTCGAGACGCTAAGAACAATCATCTCATGTCACGCGAAGTGAAGAACAAACCTTAAGCAGAAACGCAGATGCGAACGAGGCAAAAATGAAGTGACCTGTATATAGAATGAGCAACGGATGATCGTCGCCAGAGTGAGACTTGCCGTCAGGGGATGAACGCATGAGACCACTCGGTGCAAGTACATTGATCATATGCTTGATAACAACCGTTGCAGCTTCAAAGCACTGTGAAGGATCTGTTTGAACCTGGACCACGTCTCAAATGAACAAGACAAGCACCTTGGTAAGGAACACGTTGTCATTCGCTTCTATGCCACGCTGAAAAGCGTGTTGGAATCCAAAAGAATACATGACAAGCCGCGAGTAGTTGACAAGGCTACGTCGCACTTAGCCAAGCGAAAATCAAACAAGAACATGATAACGCTCACAATGGGAGTAATGTACACCGGAATCGACACCCAGAATCTGAAACAAAGTCGTTAACGCAGTGAACGCGAGCAGTAGAAATGTCAAACCATTGGGGTCTGACTCCGTTTCGAAGCGTAGCTTCCACTCCTCGAAGTAAGCTGTTAGTTCCGCATCATGTTCGAGCGTCACAGAGAGGAAATTCAGCGACTGATATCGATGAATGATGCGGTGGGGTCAGCGTGGGAACTGAAGGCGAACAAACATGGGACCTACTCTGTTCAGTCCCGTTGGTGCATCAGGGTCGGAGAATATATTGTCATGGAAGCGACCAACGATGCGCAACAGTTGGGAATAGGCACAGAGATGAATATCATACTAACGCCTGATCAATTTCGACTGGCGTGAAAGAGACAACACACTTACTTTGTCCCTATAGCGGGATTGTCTATACCAATCCGCCGAGTTCCTTGTGATATAGTCTTCTTTGATTGTGGTTGGTTTGCCAAATTGGGTGGCAGTGGACCGGTCCAGGTTGAAGCAGATCATCCAGACCCGCGCCCGATTGAGCATCTCGCGCTCCTGTCGTTCCGTTTGTGGCTGTGTCATCGACACATGATGTAGGTTCAAATCTGTTGCGAGCCTGATAATAGGATGAGAATGGACTTGAGGCAAGGACGACTTGAAAGCTAAATGCCCTACCTAACCGCAAGTCCCGTGTACAACCAGCTCCGATCTTCCTCCCAACGTCGGGCGGGAACAGCATAGATGCTCATGAGAATGTATGCTTGACATAGCTCGACAGACTTCCATCCATCAATGAGCGCATTTGCCGCAGAGTGCTTCGCAAAATGCATCGCCACGGGGTAGATCTCAGATTTTTCTCCGTAGTACCGGGATGAGATCGCGCAGACTGTTCACGGTCTCAGACGAACCATCGCTTGGGAACAAGATGGTGGATACGCACTAACGGTGAAGAGGAATGGACACCGATGATATATCGACATCGCGGTATGCAGTTTCGGGTCTAACAGGCCAATAAAAGGCTGCATGGAAGGAAAACGTGAGTTTTGGGTCGCCTCAACGAGGACACTACGTACGTTGACTTGGTTCCAGAATCTACCCCTCGACATTAGCCTCGTGCTCCAAAATAAGCAAAAAACGAAGTGGCATACATGTCGAACAACTTGTCCACGTCTGCAGACGTCACCAATCCGTGCAACAAGATATCTGGCGGACTGTTTCTTTCGATCAAGTGCTTTCGGATGTTGAGGTTGTTTGCAGGACCTGTTCAAGGACTCAATAACCACCAAATCCAGACACAGCAGTAATAGATAACATACCTGGCCTGAAATATTCCTTGTTCGCGACGCCCTTGAGAGATACCGATCAACAAAAAAGCCTACAGTCACGAAGCACAGCAGTCGATACATACCAGGTTGTCATCGTCTTCTTCCGGCTTGTCAGCAACGCCACTCGAGCCTGTGCCACTCCCCGGGCGAGCTCTACCCTTGCTTTTTCCCTTCTCATTCTCTTTGTCCAAGGAAAGATTCGCGAGCAATCCGATCGGGACGGTAACATCCGGTAACGCACTGCGCGCTTTTTCTGTATCCTCTTCTTCAGTCGTCGGCTCGTCGGCATCCTCCACCGCCTCATCAGAGTCGCCCATAGAATGGCTGGCAGAGGAACGAATGCCGATGCTGGCACTGGCACTGGCACCAGGCACCGAGGAAGAGATTTCGCCAGAACGACGCATTTCGCGGATGATTTCCATCCGCGCCACAGACGTCTGGGCAGGTTGCTGTATACTACTCTGGAGACGATCCATCCAATCGACCACCCGGACATTGTCCTTGTCAGAGGGTGAGATTGCTAGCTTGAATTGGTCGATGGAGAGCGGCGTCGCCATGTATGGGTTATGCAGCTGCAGTGGGAACGTGGTCAGGTTGAAGCGCGACGTCCTGATGGTGAGTGTCAGCTTACTTGTTTCAAAAGAGATCCGATGATTTGATCCTTGTGACGAATCTGGGCGAGCAGGTATTCCCTTTTACTGACACGAGGTGGAGATGAGTATGTGGATGATAACGTCTCGGAGGAGGCAACAGAAGAATCGGAGGAATTAGAGCGGACCGACTCCCGCGACGAAGAACGTTTCATCGCTGCCGATTATAGGATAATGCGAAAGAAGGGTAATTTTTAAGTCAAATGGTCAACGAAAAATGGCTTGAAGGATAACTGAAGGAAGCGAGGAACGGACAATGAAAAAAGGGAAGGAACAGACGGGCTTAAGTAGCTCGACTGCAACACGAATGCCGTCGAAGCCTGAGAATACAGCCTCTACTGCGAGCACTGCTCTTACCGGCGAGGAAGGACGTTATAAAGAAAAGGGGTGAACTAATCGTTGCCTCAATGCGGGGTGGCGTTACACGATCCTGTAGGCTGCCCTGCTTACAAGACATAACCTGAACCAGACTGCCAGCACGCCGATCGCAGGTTGACGAACGAGCAAGAAACCGGTTAGGCAAGTCCTGGAGTTTGTTATGCTCCGGTATCCAAAAACGGAAATGTGACGGCAATGCAGTGCTCGGGAACGTCACCAAATGGTCGGAAGAAAAGAAAAGTAAACGAGAAAGCATCGCAATGGACTCACTTGGGAGTAGTTCTAGGCTTCTTTGCCTCGACGATGCAGGGATGTCCGGTGGAGGTACAGCGCTTACACGCATTTGCACCCTCCGGAAAATCGCATTTCATCTATCATCATTAACCAGAAACAAATCAAGGGAAAGGCATCATGGATGACAGTGCACACGAATTGATGCGCGTACAAAACATGCACAACCCGGAGTGATTGCGGCCGGGGAATGTCATAGTACAGAGGGGTTAAAATTAACCGCAGTTCAATTCCAGCGGTTCCGTTTCGGGAATAGTAGAGTTCCAGCCAGGGATATCAGGGAATGATGAGTAAATCGGGCATGCGAATGCGCAAGCCAAGAAGACGCAAGGATCGATAAACACCGTTGCCGTAGGTGCCGAATAAGAAACATCGATGAGGGCGGATTCGGTAGGCAGTTTCGTTGAGCGTGATATGTGAAAAGTGACCAAATAAGGTGAAGTCCGAGGGTTAAGATTGACGAAAGTGGAATGGTGGTTTCGACACGAGATTCCGGAGGTCGAAAAAGCGAAATTGCAGTTGCGTCCGTTTCAAATTGAGGCCATGACGCGAAAATGCACATTGGTGTGAAGGGCCCCACGATCAAGTGTCGGAGACATTGTGCACGTAATGAGTTAGCGGTGAGCAACGAAGAGAAATTTTGATAAGTGAACTAATACACAGTGTGTAGGCAACGGACAGACCTTGAGCCGTTTGCAATAAGTGCATGCTCCGATCCTGGATCATCGTGACGTTGGACCGTAGCGACGGGGACGGAGAGGAATGCAGCAGTATAACGGATCAGCAGCATCACCGAGCCGAAGACAAGGAGAACACAGCAGACAATGACATCGAGGCCGTCGTGCGTGACCGGGAAGTTCGTAATTCAAGGTTCGGTAGATCGGGGAAGCACATCCGTAATGTCGATGTACGACGCGGAGTACGGAACAGTCATCGCCGGAGTCGAAGGGGAGAGAGAGGGGGGGATACGAGAAAGTGGATGACAGACGAGCCGGCAGAAAAGGTAGCACACCGCCAATCGATGCATTGAAGCGCCGTGGGGCCATACCGGTCAACGTTGGGGTGGCGAGGCGCAGATAGCCGGCAAGGCAGTGCCGAAAAACAGCCAGGCGAACGACCGGTATTCGGCACCGGTTACAACGTATAACCGGACAGCCGGGAAAGGAAGAAAAGTCGCAGTACATGGGAGACAGTCAGAAACACGTATGTTTCGTGACAATGCATAATGATGGGCATGTTGGCGTTTGTCACGGTCGTGGATGATCAGATATGGGTGCCGGTATTTGAAAGAATGAAGATGACGAGGATAAAATAAACCGACGGCCTCGTCAGTATCACATCATACTCCATCAGGGAGGGAAGAAAGGGCCAGGGAAATAAAGAGGGGACGTACTTTCGTCCACCAGGTAGTCCTGGGGTGATCTGAACTGTCCCTCCTCCAGTTCCTCCAAGCCCGCCCGTCCCTGTACTCCCAATCAAGCCAAAACTAACATTGCCACTCGAACCGACGCCATCATCCAAACCAGGCACCCACTCGATGATCTCGTCGTCGTCACTGTCATCATCACTTTCGCCCAAGTTACCTCGAGAGGACCCAAGTCCCGCAGCGGTATCTGGCCGTGGGCGCTTTGGTGCACGGGGTCGCTTAGTCGAGGTTCGAATAGGTGGAGCTTGGGTAACAGGTATAGCAGTTCGCCCTTGTCCCTGAGGTTCGGCTAATCGTTGCGACTGCGCCTGAAAGTCTGTTCGACTGCGGGGAAACGTAAACCTTGAAACAGGTGGGGCGTGTTGATATTGTTCCTGTGGGGGACGCATGTGCGCGAGTGCGTGCGTTTGTGGTTGCGTATGTTGCTGTGCGAACCCATATTGAGCACGGGACGGCTGAACCGAGTAAGCCAGCTGTACTTGGTAGCTCGATGACGATCCGAGACCCGAACCTGGAAACAGGCCTTCCATGGAGACACCTGACGATTCCCCTCGTGGCCGCGGCGAGGACGCGGTAACGGTCGACGACGAGGTCGAGTGTGCGTGGCCGGCGCTGACACGCCCCTTCCCATGTCCATGTTCATCTGTCCCTTCTCTTCGCCCCGATGTTCCCTCTTGTCCCTCTTCCTGCACAGGTAGATTTCCGCTTGATTCGTCTGCAACCGCATGTGTAGCTCCATACCCACGTGAATCTATCGTTCCCATCATCCGCGAAGTCTTTGAATGCATATCCGACACCCGCGAGGACTCCGAACCCACCACTCCTGAGGATACTCCACTTGCCCGCCCACTCCCGCTGCCTTCATCATGTGAGGAGGTCGTGTTCGTCCCGCGGTAGCTTCCATACGATCCTGCCGGGGATACTGCGCTGTATGCGCCAGTGCCTGAATGGAGCAGATCATCCGTGTCAGCTCTTGCTGGAGCAGAATCGGAAGGGAGAGAAGTGTGACGGCATGAGAGATAAGGGCCATTCCCTACGGTAGAAGGCGGAAACATAGATATAGAGGGAGGCGAAGGCAGCCACATGCGAGCGGAGAAGCACGCGACGACGACAGTGAATGTCGAGTCACCACCAGATGGAGAAGAGAGATACAAGAAAGGATCTGTCAGAAACAAAGTAGGGGAGATAAAACGAGACAAAATTGGAGCCAGAAGACCTTTGTCCTACTGGGGAGAGGTGCCTCAAACCCAACTTTGGTCGATGCGACCACCACGTTCGATCGGACGTGACTAGAAAGTCAAAGGGTCAAGACGCCCTCACATGCCGGCAGATCATATCTAGGGCAGTAGGGGTAACCTCCGTATACCCAAACCCTATGACTGGCACTCTCTGAATATCCCCGGGCATCGGGCCAGAGTAATCCAGTAAACTACAGGCAGAACAATCACATGGATTGCACTTTCTGTAGCGCCGAGATACTCATTACGGAACGGTGCCCAAAGAGCGCAGGCAACATAGAAGGAATGTCACCCTCGGGATGGGAATCTTAGGATTATGCGTGGTAACTCTGCCACAACTGGATGAAGATGACAGTGGCCAAAGAGGAAGCGCGAGGCGCAATTGCCATAGGTGAGTAAGCAGCCCGCTCACGGAGTGACAGCTTAAATAACACCACGAGTGACGCGAAGGTAGATGGAAGAGAGAGAATAATGAAAGATAAAAAAAGGGAGGGGTGATTCCGGTATGTGACGTGAGTGAGACTCACCTGGATCGCTCGCGGGCGTATTTGAGTGGGTTGGAGGTGTAAACCCCGAAAAAGCGGAGTGTGGGGATGAGTGTGCGTGTGATTGCGGATAAACCCCGGTCGCCAGGGGATACGCTTCATGCTGTCGAAAGATAGGCAGGATGAGTCTCCGAAGACCAAATGATACAGCCCGCATAAAGCCTGACCCAACCATAAGAAGCAAGTTTCAAACACAGTCCCAATATAAGCAAGGACGCCACGATGACTCGGAGGAAACAAACAATACAGAAGAATTGAACGCACCAGTGATGACAGACTGCGACTGGCTTGAACGTTGAAGTACATTCCCGGAGGTTCATTCACATGTTCTACGGTGATCCCAATGCCCGCCCTTGACGCTGCTGAAGAAGGGCGATATGGTTCCGTATTCCGAAGGTAGGGGGCGTTTTGAAGAACAAAGACCGATTCCGAAGGGAAAGAGGTCCCTTGGGTATGGTAGTCTATTGGCGCGCTGTGCGCGCCAGAGTTACCTGCCTGATCTTCCGGTGGAGGAAACGAGTTCCCGTGTTCCTGCGATCGATTCTCCGTGTTGTGAGATTGCGGTTGTGACTGTTGTGGTGGAGCATATGAATAGGATGGGTTTAACGAGAGTAGCTCTTGCAACCGCTGATTCGCAAGCTCTTGAGGAGCTGGACGGTGTTCTTGAGACTGAGTGTGTAAACATGGTTCAGAGTTGGGATGAGTGGGGTGACGAGAGTAGAGTGCCTCACCTGACTTTCTACTTTATTCTGATCGCGTTGGTCCGTTCGTGGCCGCCCATGTCCAGAGGGCAAGAGATGAGATTGGGCCAGGTCACGCGTTTCTGTAGAGTCACGGTGGGGCGAGTCCCTTTGCCGACGTGGGATAGGAGCAATCTGGCGATGTTGTTGTTGCGACTGGAGCGGTTGCTGTGGGTGAAATTGATTACCGTCGCTGGGCGCATGCGCACGATGAAGGCCAAAGCCAGTTGTACTATGAAGAAACTGAAAGTTGTCGCCACTGGTCGAGGCAGAACTCGAAATTAACGTCGAGTCACGAGGCGCGACTTGATTGTTTACGTTGTCAGAAAAAGAGGGGTCGAAGGGGACATCCCATCTAGTGTGGTGATAGTCGGGGACAGTACTTGCGTGCGCGGGATCGTAAAATGATAATGCAGAAACGATCATTGATGAAGTAGGAGAGGAAGCACCGGGCAAAGGGCGATTGGTGTTAGTAGGGACGGAAGTGGAAGTAGATGGAGGAGGGTAAAATGAAGTTGCCAGGGGTTGGTGAGAATGATTGCTTGGGGAAGGATGGTGTTGTGCGAAATGGGAGTGAGGAAGGGTGGAATAAGAGGGAAGGCGGGAACGTCGATGGTGTGAAAAGGTGGGAGTGCTGGAATGCGAGTAGGAAAAAGCAGCAGCACTATCGGGTAAATTGGAGACGCTACTTGGGGTCGTCCTGGGTACTGCAAGGGAAGGAATGAGTGGGAGAGAGAAGGTAAGGGCGGAGACGGGAAAGGGTCGAAAATGCGATCGCGCAAGATCTGTCAAATTTTGACAGGAAATGCGAGAGAGGACGGGAGAAGAGTGATCAAGGTAGGAACGTACGGAGAGCTTACCTCCGGTAGTGTTTAAATTGGAAGAAATAGAGATATCTTCGTCGGGTGTCCGACGGTTTTCCATTGCGGACAGAGATCGAGTAGTGAGTGACACCAGATGCGACTCTGATGGGTATATATGCTATGAGGAGACAGAGGGTATCCGAGCGGGCGGTCGAGGTCAGGGCTGAACGAGGAGGGAGGAGGGGAATGGAACGTCCAGCAGGGAAATGAATCGATGGAGTAGCAGATGAGGATTCTGGGATTCTCGATGGAGGGGGATGAGTCTCGTCGCCGGGGCGAATCGCGGTACGTGAATGGTAAGGAGAGAGCCTGTGTCTAGGAGCGTGTCATGAAGTAGATGCAACGACGCACCGCCCGGAAATCTTCCAAGGTCGTTTGTGAAACAAAAATATACCTTTGACGATTCGTTCTTCCCCTCGGTCCTCGTTCCAACTCGTCCTTGGCACCGCCACAATGGCTCGGTTTCGTTTCATAGCCGGCACAGTGTCTGGTGCTATCGCACCGCCGTTCCATGTCATCATCGCAGGCCTCCTCGCGTACAGGCAGTGACTTGGCACCGTGCTCTGAATTTTGGTGTCGTCTGCCGTCGCACTCGTCGCTGTCGAAAACGGGGACTAAAGCGCTCACGCTCGCCTCCATGCTCGCGGGAAATAGCTTATCGTGAGAACTTTTGCTCTAGCTCGCAAGCGATTTATTCGGGCGGCGCTGTTGTCCAAATGCTCGCGCCCGTGTTCCTGTCTTGAATTTGGTGTCGTCCCATTCACCGCCGGAACAGTGTCCGTCCATTTATTCATGAATTCTAGGTGTCGACTCTCAGTATCAGTCGCGTGGATCCTTTTTGGCTGTCGAAGGATTCCCTCCGTTGCATCGTTGTAGGCTAACGTTCGCTTCTCCTTCCGCCCGCCTCTTATTCTCGGTAGCTCGATTGCCATTCTTGTTTGCAGAATGCAGACTGACCACCCACACGTATGTACTACAAATGCGTATCATGGTCTTACAGCTCCAGGAACTTTCATTCCCGGTTGGTCAGAACTGGTACTAACCCACAAGAGCCGTTCTCGCCAGTTGACTTGATACCCTTCCAACACCAAGTCGTACGCGTGCGTCCAAGGTGGGTAGCATATCTTGTACCTTGGTCTTCACAATGGATTCTCCAGGTTCATTGTGGGTCGTTCGCATCTCCTCGTATTCTTCCTCGAGCTGGGTCACATCCGGTGTGTTCGTGAGTTTGCCGCGGCAAGACCTTGATGTAGAGTTGTTCAGCACAGTGTGCGTCATGGAAATGATGACAGGTGGGCGTCATGACGCTGGGAACGGGTGTATGTAATTGTGTAGGTGCCTGAGATGTAAATGCAGCGAGTTGAACTGCTGGTCTGCCACCAGGCTCCTTCCCATCACTGCTGGAGAGGATGAGGCAAGCTGCTAGGAACATTTTGAGTGGCTATGTAGAATTATATCCCATTTTGTAACCACCCCAGGGTTACTGCTGCATAATGTTAGATTATATCTATTAAAATGTGCAAATCTTCTAGATCCAGAAAAGCAGTGACCAAAATAGTCACTCTTCATTGTGGAGGAGGAGAAGGGAGGCAAGCAAAGCAAGCCAACTGAGGACAATGACCAGGCAATAGGTTGAGGGACTTCACCCTCAGACCTGGAGGAGGAGGAGGAGGAGGAGGAGAGCAAAGCAAGCCAATGACAATGACAACCAGGCAACAGGTTGAGGAACTTCTCCCTCAGACCCTCTGTTTCATTATTGCCATGACTCATCAGGCCTGGTTGAATTGATCATACCACAGTGACTCACCAGCATATTTAAGCCTTCTGGCAGCATGGGAGTCTTTGTAACAAAACACAGTCAGAAGCACTTGATGTGGGTAAACTCTCACTGGCATAACCAAGGCTGATGATGGAGTAGAGCTTGAATGATGAAATGTGTGTCATATTCTAGCAACCAAGTCACTGTGACATGGGAGAGTTCCCACACATTCAGTTCCTGACATTTGATGGCCCCCTTACCTAAGTGTTTCATAATCCTAGATCTCAGAGACCTCCAGTACCTGGCCTAGATTCTAATTAGAACTTCTAACAGCTGGCATCCAAAACCAATGGACCATTGGGCAACCCCTTTTGTGATGCAATTTGCACCATGTTCCTGAGGTCTGGCAATCCTGATTTTTTTGGGGGTGGGAAGTTTGGATCACATACATCATGTGACCTGCTGTGGAGATTATCTTATATGGTAATATTGATCACAATGAATTCACCAACCTTACACACTGCAAGGCAGTGATTGTAGGATTGTGGGCTAGCATGGGATGCCAGACCACCACCCATCTAGGGGGTGATTTCATGCATGCATACCTACATCTCATGCACCAACACCTTTATGTCATTTCCATTATCTCCCTTGATATGTATACTTTAGTTATTTCTACAAATCACTTCACCACAGCACAAATGGGTAGTAGACCATGAGCTCCTATGTTTGCAGGATAGGATGCATGGCCATAGGAACATTTCACCCTATTCCCTTTTTTAATCAGTGATCACTTCATTGAGCTATGAATAATTCTTATCTTTATCATGTTATCTCACAAGATTGCTTACCACAGCATAATGTTCAGTGTTGCAAACTACTGTAAGAGGGAAAGTTGTGGCCAATGAACTTCCAAACAATTCCCTCTGTTCGTTCTAATCTGGGCCTTAGTTAGTGCATTGTTGTGTTACTGACATCATCTATATCCTCTCTACAGTGGAATGTTTCCTTTTTTGGTAATGTGATCAGTCCTTGTGGCATGCATGATGCTGGGTGATCAGTACACCTTACTATGACAACCACTTTGATTATAAAATAAATCTTGT